>JAXCGZ010019053.1:27500-50000 GCA_037179515.1 Halocaridina rubra
GTATGTATATATATATATATATATATATATATATATATATATATATATATATATATATATATATATATATATATATATATATATATATATATATATATATATATATATATATATATATATATATATATATATATATATATATATATATATATATATATATATATACACACACACACACACCCTGTATATTAATCAGCTATTCAGATAATAACTTGTGTGCATTTCTGAGAGTCAACTGCTTATAATGATGAATGTCATCAAGGAAAGAAAATTACATATCATAATTATATGTAAATCTCATAAAAATAAAATTTGCTTTACTTGATTCAAAAACAGTTTCATATATATAATTAAAAGATAATGATAAAAACACAAATGGAAAAACGAATTTTACCTCAGTTTGTACCATGTTCATCCTGTCCTCTCTCATTCTCTTCAATGTTTCTACTATGTTGGAGAAGAATTTTTCCTCATATTCGTCCATCATACACCAGAGGGCTATCACTGTTCCAGTCCTTCCAATTCCGGCACTGTTAGTAAAAATATATATACAGTAACCCTTCGCTATATTGCAGTTCACCTCTCGCGAATTCAGTGCACAGCATTTTTTTTTTTTTTGTCTTTATTTTCTGGGTATATGCGAGAATATCAAAATATTAAAAAATTAAAATTTTCAGTATTTTCATTATTTTATTAAAAAAAAATTCTCATTATTTTATTAATAAAAAAAATGTTTTCCCAGCCTAAGAATAATAAAACAGTAAGAAATAGTAAATAAAAAACATAAATTTAAACATGTAACTCTGCACCATAGAAAGTATGATATCAGTATCGGCGTTTCGGAAAACGCAAAGGGTTGCACCTACGTGAGCTAGCATATACTAAAATTTCCAGTATTTTCATTTTTTTATTGATAAAAAATGTATTTCTTAGCCTAAGAATAATAAAACAGTAAAAAATAGTAAAAAACATAAATTCAAACATGTAACTCACAGTATTGCACCATGTAAGATACGATTCTGGTATCGGCGTTTCGGAAAACGAAAAGGGTCGCATCTACGTGAGCTAGTACGTATTAAAATTTCCAGTATATTCATTATTTTATTGATAAAAAAAAATATTTCCTAGACTAAGAATAATAAAACAGTAAAAAGTAGTAAAAAACATAAATTTAAACATATAACTCACAGTATTGCACCATGTGAAATACTGTACGATAGCGTACACTGTATTGGCGTCTTGGAAAACGCAAAGGCTCACATCTACGTGAGATAGTTCATGTGATGCTATTGGCTGAAAGAGTGAGAGACAACGAATCACATAATTGTTTTACTGTATGTTCTGTATCATGGGGTCTGATTGGCTTTTTGACTGAAGCTTGGTTCTCCTACTGTCTTCCATTGTCTCGCCTCACCCGTTCAGTCTAACTCACATGTGCGCCATTCGTGTTGTGCTTCTTAATACGTTGTGCTTGTGATTCTTTTTACTCTTGTATTTCAACCTCTGCAATACCTCCCAAGCGTCCTTCATCTTCTAAGGCTTCTGGTAGTGATCCTAAGTGGTAAAACTGTTAGATATGCTGAAAGGAGGAAAAAGGTTTGCGGATGTTGGCCGCCATTTTGACCTTAACAAATCTACTGTTCGCTACATCAAAAAGGACGAGGCAAATATTAGGAAAACAATGACTATTTCATTTAGTAAAACAGTGAAGAGGGTTGTAGCACCCCGCAATAAGATAATAGTGCAGATGGAATCTGCTTTGGCCCTGTGGATTGCTGACTGCAGAAAGAAGAACATCAGCATAGACACCAATATCATATAAAGAAACTGTACCATACATTCGCTGCAAACGAACCCAACGACGACAGAGGCGACTGTGAGGAGGAGGAGAGAGAAGACGATATCGATGACCCATAACCAGGACCCTCCAGCGATTCTCCACCAGGGAAACAATCTTTTGTGGCAAGCAAGGGATGGTTCACCAAATTTCAAAAACGCTATGGCCTAAAAGGTGTTTTGGTTTATGGCGAAGATGCTTCTACAGATACAGCTGCAGCTGAAGATTATGTGAACAATGATTTTAAGAATGCTTTATCCCTCAGGTCAAAATTTACCTTGCAGAAAAGGGCCTTGAATTTAAAGTCCTTCTTTTGATGGATAATGCTGGTGGCCATGCAACTAATCTCGAATATGACGGTGTTCAAGCAGAGTTCCTGCCACCGAATACAACATCACTGATTCAGCCTATGGATCAAGGCGTTATTCGTGCGTTCAAGGCCCTCTACACACGAAATGCCCTGGCAAACCTGGTTAAATCCATGGATTCAGACAAAATATTCTCATTGATGACTTACTGGCGAAACTACACGATTGCTACATGTCTTCAAAATATTCAGAATGCAATCAAAGAGATGAAGCCAGCCACAATCAACGCCAGCTGGAAGAACTTGTGGCCCGGAATCATCCACGACTACAAGGGATTCGCTCCTGCCGAAGTCCATAACTCGGCAGTTGTGAAAGCTGTGAAGTTTGCTGCATTGCTAGGAGGAGAAGGCTTTAAAGATATGACTCACGAAGATGTGAATGAACTGATCGACTGCCATTCGCAGTCTTTGACTAATGAAGACTTGGAGGAAATGACAAAATCTGCGAGCAAAGAAGAGGAAGAAGAACAACCAGAGGAAACGCACAAAGAAATCGAAGAACTTGGCCTTACACTCGAACATCTGGCAGCCATGTATGAACATATGAAAGCAGTCCAACAACTCTCGCAAGAACATGACAATAATATAGTTCATTCGATGACCTTCTGCAATCTTCTCGACGATGCCATGATTCCTTACAAGACCATCTTCCAACAAAAGAAGAAACAGTTACAGCAACTCCCCATTACCATGTTCTACTCTCGAAAAAAGTAGCCGTAAAGCTGTCATTGGTTGCGAAATAATTTCCTCTGGAGTCTATACACATCATCATCACCTCATTCATGGTAAGTTTACCTATCACGTTCATATAAATTTACGCTTGCATGCTGTTATTTATGAAGTAAAGGGTGATTTTTTAACAGCGCAGGGAGGGTTTATACAGTAAAGGTAAAAATAAATGTAAAATACCTATGTATATGAGTATGTCACGTCATCATCACCTTATTCACGGTAGGTTTACCTATCACTTTCATTTAAATTTATGCTTACACGCTGTTATTAATAAAGTAAAGGGTGGTTTTTCAACAGTGCAGGGAGGGTTTATACAGTAAAGGTTAAAATAAATGTAAAATACCTATGTATATAGGGTGATCCTACTTCGTGGAAATTCACCTATCGCGGCTGGTCCCGGAACCAGACCCCTGCGATAAATAAGGGGTTACTATATATATATATATATATATATATATATATATATATATATATATATATATATATATATATATATATATATATATATATATATATGGAAGGAAAAGCTCATTATATAAAACAACGAAAAAAAAAAAAAAAAAAAATATATATATATATATATATATATATATATATATATATATATATATATATATATATATATATATATATATATATATAAAGTACTTATTAATTTCGTGACCTAAGCTGGTCACCTTCTCAAAGTACTATGGCAAGAGATACAACTAGCAAAACAGAAGAAAACTTGAAAAGAAGGAGACAAAAGAGCCGCCCCCTGGAGTCTTAAACATTGAATTAATCCTATGTTTAAGACTCCTGGGGGCGGCTTTTTTGTATCCTTCTTTTCAAGTTTTCTTCTGTTTTGCTAGTTGTATCTCTTGCCATTGTACTTTGAGAAAGTGACCAGCTTAGGTCACGAAATTAATAAGTACTTTATATATATATATTTTTGTTGTTTTATTTAATGGGCTTTTCCTTCCTTTTTAGACTGTATGTTAACAGTTCAGTGTTATTAATATATATATATATATATATATATATATATATATATATATATATATATATATATATATATATATATATATATATATATATATATATAAAACTAACTGAACATATATTTTCTTGATAGTTCTTTAGACCTGAATGAAAGATGCACTGCGTTGATATTTATACAGTACATCAATTTTTCTTTTGAATATGACAGTTACAGGTTTAATGTGTACATATTAGACCTGGAGTCGTTAATATAACTACCTCTTTAAAAACTTTAGTCATAATCTCCCTTTTTAGCTCTAATTCAATGAACAATTTCTCTCTCTCTCTCTCTCTCTCTCTCTCTCTCTCTCTCTCTCTCTCTCTCTCTCTCTCTCTCTCTCTCTCTCTCTCTCTTTTCTTTTTTTTAAATATAGTAAGAAGCTTTATAATAAGCTCCAATAGGACTGATAGGTTTTTCAGACTTAGAGAAGTGAAAGCAATATTATTTGAAGGTCTCAACTGTATGAGAGCTAACTGTATATTATAATCACAATAGTCATAAAAATAACGTATACACAATAACAATATATGAGCAAAGATGATGAAAAACACTTGATAAAAAGAAAAGAAAGAATTCTTGGAGAAGGAGAGCAAAAGTGAAATCTGCTGTGACCACTTTGTGACTCAAATCCCAAGCAAAAGGGCATGTCACTGCAGGAAAAAAAAAATAAAATAAAAAGTGTATCTAAAACTAAAAGATGACACTTACTATATAAAAGACCTAAACAACACATCGCATGCTCATTCCTTATAGACCAAGCTTTTCCTTGGACTTGCCTACAGTTCATTTTTCCTTGGCTGCAAAACTCACATGCTCTCTCCTTGTTTATTTCTTTTGCTTTACTATTTTTTTTATTTTCCCTCCATTTTCTCATGCTCTTCATATTGTCCTTTGCTTTCCCATTAAAAAAAGAAAGAAAGAAAAAAAGCATCCCCCTTACGTTCCTAGTGCTCATTAATGCTAGCTTAAACGACACCATTTTTTTTTTAATAAAATGGTAGTATATTATATTAGATGGCTATTTAGATTCATCTAGAATTTTAAAACAAAGTTAAATTTTTGCCTTTCTATTATCTTGTCTGTTCCACTCCACATCCTCCTGGCACCTATCGAAATTGCTCTTATGCATTTATTCCATTACCTCTTGTCAAAAAAAGGTCACATTTAGGACAAAAAAGACCCACAACCAATAGTCAAACAGATAAGAATTCAAAATGGTCGCTTCTACATGGATGGTGAACAGCATCCTAGGCAATACTTAAATGAATGCAATATAAGCTGTCCTTCCCAAGCTGGGGTTGAATGTAAACATAAAATTATATCTCATATTTCAAAACAGCAACTACTAACATCCAATAAAATAATAAATAAATAATAAATAACAGAGAACCAAGATTTTTTCATTTTCTAAAATTAAGGCAGACAATTCTGTTGTTGCCTATTGAATGGAATAACTTATTCTGAAATATTCAACAAATGGTGCACATTCTGTTGAAGCGGGATGCTGGTTACAACTAAATTTAGACTGGGGAAGCAGGAATAAAGCGGACTCTCCTTTCTATCAATTCCTACGCAAATGGGCAATATTTTTCACCCTGACCACCTAAGCTAACTCATTTAACCGCTCCTACTACATGAAAGTGTAAGAGATCTAAAGCCAAATAAGTGCAGTATTGTTTAATATGTGGTGACTGGAAGAGAGTGCATGTATTTATTGAATCACGTACGTCTAAAGATATGCATAAAATGGTGACAGTTGTGAGAAAATTCTACCAGTGTGTTCCCTGACTATAGGCAGAGGGGCCTAAAAGGTACATTCTTAGCTGTAGGAATGAATGCATACAACATATTGCCTGTGTCATAACAGCTAACTAAACTGAATAAGAAAGTAGCAAAATGCCAATCCTTCCTTCACTTCCTGTATGTATATATATATATATATATATATATATATATATATATATATATATATATATATATATATATATATATATATATATATATATATATATATATATATATATATATATATATATATATATATATATATATATTCTTCTTCGTCTACATCTTTTCCCACTTTTATGTGGGGTCGATGTTTCTGGCCAGTGTTCTCCATATGTTCCTCTCCCATACCTCATCACCCAACAAACCTTTAGACCTCAGGTCGTCATTGATGCAATCCATCCACCTATGCTTTGATCTCTCCCTCCCTCACCTACCCTGTATATCCATTTCCATCACCCTCCTCCCAACATACTGTTCTTCCCTCCTAACGACATGACCATACCATCTTAGTCTACTTTCTTGTATCTTATCTGATATTTCTCTAACTTTTGAGGTACCTCTAATTACCTTGTTTCTGATTTTATCGCTTCTTGTCACCCCACACATCCATCTCAACATCCTCATTTCTGCCACATCCAGTTTTTTCTCTTGTGTCTTCTTTGTTGCCCATGTCTCTGCTCCATACATCATCGCAGGTCTCACAACTTTCTTATGCACTTTACCCCTCAACATAATCCCTATTCTCCGGTCGCGCAGCACCCCAGACACTTTCTTCCAGTTCTTCCATCCGGCTTGTATTCTGTGGGTTCTTTCTGACTCTAGGTCACCATCCTCTGCTACTGTTGATCCCAAATACTTGAACGTTTCAACTCTTTTCAACACCTCCCCCTGCAAATTGACCTCCCCATCCTCACCATCTCTCAGTCTCAAATATTCCGTTTTCTTCCTGCTGATTCTCAGTCCTCTAGCCTCCATCACTCTTCTCCACTCCTCAAGCTTCTCCTCCACTACCTCTCGTCTGTTGCTACACAGTACAATGTCATCCGCAAAGAGCATACACCATGGTGACTGATCTCTAATACCCTGGGTTACTACATCCAAGACCAGATCAAATAGATATGGACTCAAAGCAGACCTTTGGTGCAGACCAACATTTACTGAGAGACTTTTCATCAAGCCCACACTGCTCTTAACATTTGCCTCTGCCCTCTCATTGGATGATTCTTACATATTTCTCGGGGACTCCCTTTTCTCTAATACACCTCCACACCTCTTGACATGGTACTCGATCATATGCCTTTTCCAGGTCAATAAAGACCCAATTGTCGTTTCCTCTCTGAGTCTCCTCTCTATGATCTTCTCCCATATCATCATAGTATGACTTAACAACTTTATACCTCTATAGTTTCCACACTCCTGAATGTCTCCCTGCCCTTTATAGATTGGGATGATTAGGCTTCCTCTCCACTCCTCTGGCATCTTTTCCTGACTGAAGATCTTTTGCATTAAGTCCCACAAGATATCTATGCCTTCCTCTCCAAGACTCTTCCATACCTCCACTGGCATCTTATCAGGTCCTGTTGCCTTTCCGTTTATAATTTTCCTAACTGCCCGTTCTACCTCTCTTCTAGTCACTGTTGTGGTAACTGTTTCATTTGGAAGTCCATCTTCAAATACTGCTCTTGGGTTCTCTTCATTCAGTAATCCTTCAAAATAACTTTCCCATCTGCTTTTTATTTCATCCTCTTCTGCTAGAACTACTCCAGGGTTGTCCTTTATTTGTCTTACTTGGGTCAAGTTCTTGGATGCAGCATCTCGGGCCTTGGCAATTCGCAATATTTTCTTCTCTCCTTCTGGTGTTTCCAGTTCTTCATAAACTTCATTCAATGTCTCTGCCTTTGCTTTTGCTACTGCTCTCCTTGCCTCCTTCTTTGCCTGCTTGTACTATTCTTTATCCTGCTCCAGTCCTGATAAATCTGCCTTTTTCTTAGCTTCATTCTTGTTCTTCACCCATTTTTGCACTTCCTCATTCCACCACCATGACTCTTTATCATTTGGGGATTTCCTTCCTGATGACTTTCCAAATACCTCCTCACCAACCCTCAAAATCACCTTAATATTCTCTGTCCACCATTCTTGTACATCCTCATGCAACCTTATCGCTTCCAACACTCTTCCCCTAAACATAGCTCTCAGCTCTGCAACTTTCAATCTCCACCACTTTGTCTTTGGGGCCATCCTCGGCTTCTTACTTTCCCTACATTTCATGAGCCTGCAATCAGTTACTACTATCCTATGTTGCACTGCTACACTCTCCCCAGTTATTACTTTACAGTTGCTAATCTCCTTCAGATGGTCTCTCCTACACAACAATAAATCTATCTGGCTCTCCCTCCCACCACTACTGTATGTAATCAATCTGTTTTCCTTTTTATTAAAGAATGTGTTGACCACTGCCAGATCAAATGCCACTGCAAAACCATTAAGATCTTCTCCCAAAATTACCCTCTCCCTTATAGGAATTGTTCTAAGCTCCTGGTCCATCTCCTCCCAAAATACAGCCCGCCCATGACTGGGTAACCCTTGCTGTCTTTCCGGAGGGGTCAGGCGAAGCCCCAACGTGTCGCCTAAGGGGAACGCCCTAGTATGGTGACTATTCTCGTTATCTGTACTGGCCATATTTTGGTTTCGGCAACATTTTTATGGCCGGATGCCCCTCCTGCCGCCAACCCTCCCCATTTACCCGGGATTGGGACCGTCACCAAGTTGAGGCTGGCTTGCCCCCTCAGTGGGTGGGTTTTATATATATATATATATATATATATATATATATATATATATATATATATATATATATATATATATATATATATATATATATATATATATATATATATATATATATATATATACATATATACATATATACATATATATATATATATATATATATATATATATATATATATATATATATATATATATATATATATATATATATATATATATATATATATATATATATATATATATATATATATATATACATATATACATATATATATATATATATATATATATAATATATATATATATATATATATATATATATATATATATACATATATATATATATATATATATATATATATATATATATATATATATATATATATATATATATATATATATATATATATATATATATATATATATATATATATATATATATATATATATATATAGTATGCCCCAAAGAAGTTGGTGGACATGGATAGAATGGCAAGGTATTTTGATATCCTTCTGGCTCAATATTTTTTGCTATAGTTGTGGTATCCTTGCTATATGAGAAGGATAAGGACTCTTACGAAAAAGAATTTTTATTAACAACAAGGTATATCCTACTGAAGTAAGCATGGTAGCCACAAATAAATAATAATAAGGTAGTATGGTTTCATCATATCCTCCCCTCCTCCCTCAACCATTTCATCAGCTATTAAGTAACTTGAATTGATCATAAAATACAAACGTATACCAACATCTTACCTGCAATGCACAAGTACAGGTTGATTCCCCTCATTTCCATCATTATGTTTCTTGTGGGAGTTCCTTGCAGTTGTCACTAGTTGATACAAGTCATCCGGTGAGGGAACACTCCCTTCGGGCCAATTCGTCATGTGAAAATGGTCAATTACTCTTGAATGAGCATCCTGAAATATTAATGCAGAAATTATCTAAGTATGATTTGATGTGGATTGTCTAATTGAGTAACTTAAGTGATAGAAGTAATGCAAAGATTTAGAGCTCTTACAGAATTTTTTAATTACCTCACACCAAGTTCAAATTTGACTAACATGAAAAATTGCCCATAAAAGAAAAGAACCCAGTTATTACAGTGAGCATGGAAGTAGAATATACAGTCACAATGATCATAGAATTCTTTAAAACTTAATGCCAGATGTCTTCATACATGTTTGCAACGTCCGTTAGTGAGCATCAACATATATAATGAATTCTACCACACTTTATGAAAATAATGGTTTGCCAATTATACATAAAGTAAACAAGTGCATTATATAACAATATCAATATTTTGGCAAATCCACAACTCTGTATATAATTAGTTTAAAAAAAATAAATAGGTAGAGAAAGTTGTATCTACTTGCGTATGTAATTTTTACATATTCAGCATGCCGGGTATATTACAGGATCATCCATACTATATGTATTCACATTCATTCAAATAATGTAAGCTTAAGGAATTACATAAGAGTAACTGCTATAGTTTTCAGTTTCATATAAATCTCACTGAGAGTTACAGAATCATACATAGGATAAGAAATCACAACAATCAGAACAAACGTGATTACAAAAATTAATTTACAAAATACTAAACAAGTGACTAATCATGATGAACTTTCCTCTTATGTAATTACCCTTGAAGTTTGTTCTGCATTAAATAATTGTAGCCTTAAAGGAGTTGTTTCTATTGCAGTTCCAATAGTGATTCACAAATAAGTATTTTAATCCTCTAAAGTCTAATTGACTTTCTAAAAGATTAAAGTTGAAATTAAAAAACAAAGACTATTAACTATGAAAGATGAGCATCATTTTACCTTTGTAACAGTTATTGTCCTCTTCTGGAAACTCGCATGCCTTTGAATATCTTTCACAGAAACAACTATCTCGTCATGTCCCATTACCCACTCCCCTCCAATGTCATCTCGGATGTAATGGGCAGTCTGGTAATACAAAAAATACATATGGTACAGAAAGTATTTTTTTTTTAATATGATGCAATAATTTACTGAAGGTATCAAGGTGGCAACGGAACAAAGAGAGAGGCAGGTATGATTCATCGTATTTTAATGCTATTAGTTGTTTACATATTCCTGTAGGCATGAAGAAAGAATCCGACATTTATATTCAATGCATGTCGCAGAAAGCGACTCAGAAAGACCTCCTTGATAGCGAAAGAGAAAAAAATTCTATATTCGAATACCCTGCGTGTCAAATATGTCACAAAGCGATAAAAATGCCTGGGATGCTTAAGCCTCGCTACCTCAATTCATTTGCATCAGTTGTGACCACCCTCCTGCTTTTACAGCATGTGTGCATTCTATGAAAATAAAAAAACAAGTAATGCATAGTAAGAGTAAGAATGAAAAAAATTATTGCATTTCCCGCTGTTTTGAAAAAAAAAATGAGTCTAGGTTAGGCTGAGCAGTGGAAGTCAATATATAAAATAACGTTATTTCAAATATTGCGTTACTTAATGTATCCCTTTATTTAACAGTGCAGCTTAATATTTGACCACCATATTAATACCCATCTGAGAGAACGGCCTTATGGATGCTCTATGAGAGAAGGTAAGACTCCTCAAGGGTACTAATAAGCTTTCAGATACTCTAGATTAATGTCTTCCCCGTGTGACTTATTATATATGTATTTTTGAGAACATTTCTGATGGAATGGAGCCCTATGATTCCCCTTGCGTTACTTGGTCATTTTCCTAAGCAAAATGTATTCCCTAATTTGTTTGACCCTGATAAATTTTGCCCTCGTCTTTCCTTTTCCCTCTTATCTACTGCCACTCGTACAAACTTGGCAATGGGAACAGTTCTCCAGGTATATAAAGCATGTTTTCAAGGAAGAACTACAAATGTGCTTGTTTTTATACTTTTTAAATTCAAAACTCTTTGTTGAAAATTTGTAATATAAAAAAAAAAAAAAAAAAAAAAAAAAAAATATTATATATATATATATATATATATATATATATATATATATATATATATATATATATATATATACACACACACACACACACACATATATATATATATATATATATATATATATATATATATATATATATATATATATATATATATATATATATATATATATTTCAGACCTATCTCAAATTTACATAGCTCATCACTCTAAGACTCCTTCTAGACGGAGACATTGAGAGCAACCCAGGAAGCTCTTTATGGAAGACTGCACTGCACAAAACCACATGCAGTATACCACCAGCACGACATACACTCCCTAAGAGTTCTGTGGGAGAGTTGGGAATCCACAATGGCCGTTCTTAGGGACTCAGGCAGATTAGGAAAGAGCAACAATCACAATAACAACTCACAAATATATTTTTGTATATTGATTTGCAGTACAGGTCGCTAGGGTAATTGTCCAGGAGATAATACTGCTCTTTAAAACAATAAAAATTAATTAAAAGATTTTTTTTAAGTGGCATTCAATAGTGGTAATATTATAAGGACGTATAAGTGATAATTACTGAAAAAAGACAAGCCTTACTGGGTGTTTATTATCATTTGACAGTCGAACGATGATCCTCACGTTATGCTCCCATATCAACTGCCATAAATCATCATCTTGGTTAGGCCAGGGGTCCTGGGTTGCAATAAATTTTCCATTCTGAAAGAAATATTTCTTAGTATTAAAAAATTCTTTACATGGAATTCTAGTCTATTACTCAGGGTATTTTTGAGTTTTATAAAATTCATTAGAGGGACATTTTACTTGATTTCTTAAGAAGTTATATATGCTCAAAGATTTCCTGTTACAAGACTTTTTGGCGTTCAAACACATTTTAGAGGATCTTTCTAATCTATATCCAAGGAGGTTCTGGTTCTGGTATATTAACTATTCATTACAAGGTGATTTAAGTCAGTTTCTAAAGATTTTTTTTTATACAAAAACAAATCTTTTGTGAGATATCTATCTATTAGGAGGTTTTGGATGTTCGCCCAATGTATTAAAGGGGCAGAGTCTAATTGATGTCTTATAGTATTCATCAAAGGAGGATTAAATTCTGCCACAAATGAACACAAAAGAAAGGTAACGGGACTTCTCCATAACTTGCAACTCTTCACTTCCAATATTGGCTGTTTTTTTTTGCAAAATAATCCCCTTTATTCAACTCTGAAGACGCGTAGGAAATATGGATGTGGGAAACTCCGCCCCCCATCAATGATTATACAAAAATAAAGGTAATTATTATTTTTATGTGCCACAATTAGTCCTTTTTTGAGGGTGGATACAAGACGGATTGAAGATAGGGAATTAAGGCTGGATGCTCTTTCCACCACCCTACTGTGGGTTTGAACATGGTAAATGACCTCGTATATCGAACACTCCAACACTACTCTACGGTGGCATCGGTATATGCCAATAGCACCTGGTGTTTTTCGGTGTTTACCCATCCATGTACTGACCAGGCCCTACGTTTCTTAACCTCGCTGATCGGACAAAAAGTGGTTTACTAAATGTGATATAGACACTGGCAAACAAAGGTATATTCATAAAATAATATAGTGTATGCTGCTACTCACCATCACATAAGATGCGTTGATGTAGTTGACATGCGATACTTTAACTAATGTGCGGTCATCTGACGAGTAATTAAAGAGGCGCAAAAATTTTACTAAGGGACTAATAAAAGACGAGTAAGTATTTTGCATACAATAAAATAAAATGAAAACCAGTAGCTTTCTTCCTTAATGTATAGTTTTGCCTGCTGTATAAAAGAAAACTAAGCAACTAATAATTTAAAAAAAAAATACTCAACAAATATTATATTCATAAACAAGTCAACTTCTCAGTTAAAGGCCAAAACAATATATATATATATATATATATATATATATATATATATATATATATATATATATATATATATATATATATATATATATATATATATATATATATATATATATATATATACATATATATATAGTCAACGTTCTTTGATAAAACATATTCAAAATAATACAGCAGTCATTTCTTCAATATGATCATTAGTAATTCACACCCATTTTCACAGAACAATTTAATCTATACTTACAAGGTTCAACATTTGTATATCTATTGAGATTTTTATTCTGACTACTGATGGAAGTCGAATAATCTGCTGGTTTCATGTTCTTGAAAATTTTTGCAAATTCTTCTCTTAGTATCTGCTCCTGAAAGCAAACATTTCAATATCATCATTATTCCTCTATTTATTTGCCTCTCTGACAGCTCTCCTCATGTTTAATGTGGAGTTGCCAATTTTCATTTATCTCTAGGAGGCTAATGTTTGGGATTGGCTCAACACTTCAATATCATCAGTATTCCTCTATTCTTTTGCCTTTCTGACAACTCTTCCCATGTTTAATGTGGAGTTGCCATATGTCATTAATTTCTCGGAGGCTAATATATTGTTTTGGCTCAACACTTCTATATCATCACTATTCCTGCCCCCTTCTGCATCCGTTTTCATGCTAACTATTAAACTATTTCGCTAGACCAACATATATAAGAAGGGAATAGAGGAAAGAAAGTGCCTTTATTCTCTCCATGAATCCTGTCAAGCGTACTACAATGCCCGAAGCAAGGAAAAGCGGACAGGAAATTCCAGATTGCACGGAAAGGTAAAAAAGGTCTCATGATAATTCGTAATTTCTTTTTCCTTCTTTTTCAAAGAAAAAGGGATTCCACTAGCAGAGATATGAGTAATATGCATCGCAAGGATTATAAATATGTGACTTATAAATTGAGCCTGAGGAGAATTCTACCATAGTCATTTAATCTGTAATGAACAGAACATACAAATTGAGTAAAACATAAGAATAATCCAGAAGAATTTAAAGCAGTTTATGACTACACATACATACATACATACATACATACATACATACATACATACATACATACATATAAACATGGCCTCATTCCCCCCTGTAAGGGGGATGGCCGAGCCAAGAAATACATTCACCACGATCCACACATACCTCAACCACTCCTCTTAGCTCCTTGGGGATAGAAGGCTGCCACTTTTTCCCTCCTTCCATCCTGCTTGGGTCGCCCACAAGGTAGACAGGCGAGGATATTCTACAATGAGGCCCGACAGCCGCAGCAGGTTTACTCCCAATGCTTCATCACATGGCTACTCCCCTCACACCCGTCCATAACTGTTCACTGAGCTAGCATGAGCGAGAAATTCCTTTGGCCCTCGTCATCTATACACAATCTTCCTCCACTCATTCCTGTCTCTTACGCACTCTTCCCTGCTCCACTGATTACACATACATATGTTAATAAGGCATAGAGACTGTGATATATTTAAACTATATAATACGTTGCTATCATAGTTCTGCAAATATATTGTATTTCGATAAAAGAACAGATCGTTATTGCAGATGCAATTTTTCTCATGTCATGTGAGAGAAAACTCTATATTACAGAAAGGAGCGTCAACAGGGAGAGCTGAAATTTTGTGGCCTGCCCATATAAAGTCTCACTTTCCATATCAAGCATAAGCATAGAAAATATTTATTTTACTCTTGGGAGATAACAGTGGTTTATAGTGAATCCCAGGGAAAAAAACAGTCTCTATTGCGGGTGGTATGTCGATTTTTTGTTTCCCATGATATCAAGAGGTTCATTCTTGTCAAAAATAGATTGAAGTATATGGACAGAAGCCATCCACAATTGCACTAAGTAGGTATTAGGTCTAAGTGAACATAATTTCCAATTTCAAGGCATGGAGAAAAATATTACCAGGGTTAAATAATCATACAAGCTTAGCATATTCTAGTTAATCCACTTATTGCAGTAATGGGATTACCTGGTGTTAATTGTACAAGCCAGATGTGATACGAATTTCCTTTTAACCTACTTACTGTGTAATGGATTAACTGCGGCCACCATGGTTGAGTGGTAACAGTCGCGAGACTGATTCATCAGGTGATGGGTTTGTGGCCCGCCATGTATAGTATTACTCTGTAAGTAATACTATAACCCTGTGTGGCAGTCACACAGGGTTACATTCACATTTGCCAAAACTAGTGTCCTTTGCAAGGAGGCACTGTCTTAGCCCTTAGTAGAAAAGGAAGTCCTTGACAAATATTGATCACTGTGTGATGGATTAATTGCTACAGATGATAGTAAATCAACTCACCTGGCTTCCATCTATGTATCTTTCACCATCATTTCTCGGGATAACAGAAACAGGTTGCTGAAGTGGTGTAGGCATAGGCTGAGTCTGTAACATGATGGTACAGTTTTATACATTAAGATGATGCATAATACTGGAAAAGGATCAGGAAGCAGATCCCTTTTATTTAAAAAGGGGAGGTAGAGGAGTTCAAGGACAACATCAAAACCATATTAATAATTAGTCATATCCAAAGTTATTCCATAAAGTATATGTGGATATTCCCACAATACATACACTATATAAATATATGATAACACCTTAGAATAACTATTACAGTATGAGGGTGGATGTAATATTTTTCACTATAAGGTATTCGTGCATGTACCTTCCTAATATAATTACTATAAGACCTTCTACAAGAATATCATATCCCTACAAGCACTGGTCATAAATACAGTACACTTACCTTTCCAAGCACTACAGATGTATTCTCCAGTTGTTGTTGTAGTTTTTTTTATTGCTAACTGTTTCTATTTTACTCACGTACTATTTCATTTTTGTGCTTTTGCTCTTTGAATAGCAAGCTTTCATGATTGTCGGGTTTTTCTTTTCGCAGGGGTGTTAAGTGTGTTAATATTCATAACCCAATCTTGCAAAATATCTTTCATTAACTTGTATATGAACATCACAATATCATAGTTAATTTGGTGTTTACCGTGAGCCAACTTAGTTCCCTAATATAGAGTGTTGCCCAGGTCAGACTTTTTGACATGACCAACATCAATTTTAGCGGCAAAATCGAAAATCTTTTAGATTTTTCTTACAGCTTCCACCATTAATTTACAGTTGTGGCTGTCATATATATTTTTATTTCATTTTAAGAAGAGCATTTAGTCTGCCATAGTACAAACATTTTCACTGCAACATCAAATAATAAATGACTGTTAAGGACTGGCGCCAGGTTACTAACAGGAATTGCACTAATATAAGATCCTACTTATGTCTCTGGGTATGTGATCTATGCAAGTCCTTGATTCAGTAAAAATGAAATGAGTTTTGTTTGAATTAACTCCCTCATCAGTTTCTTGTAAAGTGGTTTACTGCTCCTCCAACTGCAGATTCCATTGCTAATATTAATAGATCAAATATTCTCTTTGATGCAGGGTTAGTGGTGGGAGATGGGCTTCCTGACATTATAATATAATGCTGATCGATCAATTTAGATGCATTGATGAGTTTTCTGCAATGCGTCTGTGTTACAGAAATAATTTTAGCCTTAATAACACGCCTTGAGCCAAAATTATAAGATTGTCTGCGTTATGCAGTGTCAGCGCCTTTGCAGTATATATTAAAACATGGTTGGACGGAAATTTTCTTTTCACATTGAAAGTGTCCAGCTTATCCTTGCTCTAAAAGTCTCAAATTATAAAATTTTCTATTGTAGACCCGTTAATAACCAATCATTATGATGATTTTTTTTCAACATGGCCCTTATTTTGCTGAAGCCAGCAGGGTGGCAATAAATGAGTAAAAATTGGGAGGTAACAGGCCTTTATTGTATTCTGCTTATCCTGACTGAATTCTAAGGATAAACAGGTATGTCTCTTCTACTGTATATATACATATACATATTGTGTGTGTATATATATATATATATATATATATATATATATATATATATATATATATATATATATATATATATATATATATATAGATAGATAGATAGATAGATAGATAAATAGGTAGATAGATAGATATATATTTATATTATATATATATATATATATATATTATATATTATTATATATATATATATATATATATATATATATATATATATATATTATATATATATATATATATATATATATCATCAGAGATATATGGAAGAGCCACCCATTCTTGATCCTATCCCTTTTGACCACTTCTTACGAAATACACATGGATTAAGAATGGACATAAGTACTAGCAACAAAATATGAAAATCAGCTTTCAGTACTTACAGAAACAGGATTTACTTCTCTTGGTCGTGTTGACAAAGATGTGGTTGACGAAGAGATATCTCCATATCGTATACCTGGATTATCAAATCCATTAATCTGTAAATAGCAACACTGTTTATACTATACATAACATTAATTATACATCATTTCACAATTATTAGTACATAGGGCCGAAGCTACCATTTTCTCCAGTGAATGGAAATATCATGAATAAAAATTAAAATCTGGTTATACTATGATGGCTTTCGCAGTTTGTTTTCCCTCCGTTAATCTCATTTCAATTATCTGTCACTCTCTTGGGGTTCCAGTAGTTTGAGCATGCCATAAGGAAAAAAAAATAGATATCATATAAATGACCCATTAGATGGGAAATATTTATACAAGCCTTTCTATGAAAATTATAAGCAATCAATTAGGGTTTTGTGTCAACCATCAATGAGCTCGGAGAGATCTTAAGGAAGCGACAGTAAAGGTATAAACAAAAAATAGATAAACAGAGAGACTCACTGGAAGACATATAAACAGGCAAGTAGAAATGTATATAAGCATAAAACCAAACCACAATTCAGAAAGAGATAGAAAAAGACTGTGGCGTAATATCCTTTTATTTTTAAATTAATGCAATGCAAAAAATCTAAATCTACTATAAAGAGTTAGGGATCTATCTTCACATGTTCCTAGTGTTACCCTCCAGAATAACTACGTCGTCTGTATAAGGGGTTAGTAATGCTCTCATATTTAAATTTCGCTCTCTTTTTTTTTTATGATTGTGACACCAGGACGGGCCAAAAAAAATTATAAAATGAAACAGCCCTCATCGGGCCTGGGCACGAAGAATACAAAAAGTAAAGAGAAACAGAGATGGAGAGTGTAATGACTTGTCAGATGTGAAGGTATAATAAAAGATGTGTCATGAATATCCAAGAATATTCAGTGTAGCTGTAGGCATAGAAAAAGAACCGTAACTGAAGGAAGGCTTAACATCGAACTGTCCTGGACAGACCTATTTAAGTTCAAAAAACCTTCAGCTATAGTATCGCAACGGGCGGCTGGTGCCATGAGCCAACCTACTACATGATATATCACGAAAATATGAATACGTGACACACAGATGAACAGAAATTAGCTGCGAAGGAAAATCTAAACGACGGAATGCTGAGATCCCTCAGGGTGCACTATAGCCCATCTTCAGAGCAAATGAGTTGCTCTGAAGATGGACTAAGATACAGTCTGAATGGTATGAGCACTCCGCCGCTCCACCTTGTGATAGGACAGAGCACATGGCTTTTCGTTTCATCAACTCCCAGGCTTTGAAATATCCATGTCAAACGTGAATATGGCAGGATTCATAAGTTTAAGTGAATTTGCGATAAAATCAAGCATTGGAGTAGGCCTCTTCAAGAAAACTGTTTTTGTTAAGCCATTCAAAACATGGAGCACATACTATAGGTTAATAACAAAAAAAACAATGTCTTTAGCCAATAAGCTCCAGGAGACGCTTACACTTGTTTCATGTTATGCCTGAGCTCCTGATGCTCATAGTTCCAAAAATAGTATTCTATTTCCATTGGTGTACTCCCTATAACTGATGAAGACTTGGTAATTATATCTGAGAGCTATGGTACACGACATTCATCTGGTAAAATTAAGGAATGCAAAGTTTTTTTCAGCTATATCTTATTCTAGTTCAATGGCAAAAAGACTGATGAAAATATAGCCACTGACACTGGAAACATCTAATAAATTAAGTCACAAATACAAACATAGCAAGGGACACTGGAAAAAACCTAAAACATTAAGTTTTACCTGGCAAAAAAGAAGAATGACCAAAACTGGCCGATGATACAGCAGTAGGGTACTAATGCACAGACATAATCTAATACACCCTTGAAGCATATGAGAAACTGCAAAACATATTAAGCTACCTGGCTGACAATAATAAACGCCTCCATTTTCTAAAGATTACCATAAATTAAAATTTTTACTTATAACCATACACTGTCCAAGCTCCTCCTTCGACGTGTCTTCGGTGATGAAAATTTCCCATATCGTCTACAAAGAAATACTAAAGCAACCAAGACGATCAAAGCCAAAGGTATACCCAGGCCAAGAGCAAGTCCCAGATCTACCCGAGGAGAGCAAAAAAAAAAAAAAAAAAAAAAAAAAAAAAAAAAAAAACAGAATTAATAAAAATATATAAACACATACAAGTGCAATTTCATTAGAAGACTTAATGATTACGTATACGATAGATATAAAACAATAAATTTCACTGAATACACAGAATATATCATTATAATACACGAAGCTTCCCCGGTCGGTGCTAGTTAATTCTATGAGAAAATTACAAACGTTACAAAAACTGCACTACATTATTATTATTATTATTATTATTATTATTATTATTATTATATATTATTATTATTATTATTATTATTATTATTATTATCATTATTATTATTATTATTATTATTATTATCATTACACAAGGTGTCCTAAAATTATCTGTACAATTTTTCTGTCATTAATATTAGTCATAAAATGTAAGTATTTCCATTTTGTGACAGATTGCAGAAAATCTTTTTTACGTGCTTTATATATATATATTTTTTTTTTGTACACTAACTGTTTATGTTAACTTTTGCTACTTTTCTGTTGAATGGATATTGAAATCTAGTCTCACACACACATCCAACGAGGGTTTCAAACTAATTACAACGAAACTCCTCCTTCAAAAACAACCATATGAGTTTTGTACAAGAAGTGGAGTTGCAATGCACTTACCGGGTAGATCTCTCGACATCACATCTGATATATCTTTCTTTGATATTAGAGCTCTGTTGCAATTAGTTCTAAACATTCGCTGAACTTGTGTTTCTTATTTGGTATCAATAAACTATTCATCAACATGAACATGTGGTTGTAACTATTGGCTCAGTCTCCTGTTTTGATACCAAATTGATTCCGGACTTAGCCACGTTCTCCAGAGAGAGGAAGCCTTTTTACACACACACACACACACACACACACACACACACACACACACACACACACACACAATATATATATATATATATATATATATATATATATATATATATATATATATATATATATATATATATATATATATATATATATATATATATATATAAACCTTTATTTCCATTATACAATGGGTATAACAGGATGCATGGAGACAAACAGAACAATAATAATTATAAAAGACTAACTGTTCTGATCTGGTTCGTATAGCTTAGTTTGACAGGTTGGGTACGATGCAGATCCTGATACATTAGCTGTCACACACACATTAAAAGGTGATCCACCATACTTTTCAAATGTAACACTGAGCTCGGGAGTACTTATTTCACTGTCATCCAAATCAACGAGGAAAATAACTTGGTCACTTTCTATTTCCGGAGATGGGCTCCACTTCCATGACACAAATAAGTTATTACCATCTTCTTCTTTGGCTCTTAGATCTGTTACGTCTGATGAAGAAGAACATAGAACATACTTAAGGCATTATATATTAAAAATGTAGCTGCGTTAGTGTTCTTATTCAGAAATAGTTTCTACCATTAATATTGTAATGTGCTCTTCCTGGATTCGCTTGGTATGATTTTTTTCTGCAATGATCATACAAACGTGGAGCAAGAATAATGATGAAAATATAATTTACTGGTATTTATATCGCTTAACTGATATGTAAGTAATGAGTAATTTCAATGTACTAAGAGAGCACCCACCACATCACAGTATTGCGGCTTCTTTTCCTATAGCAATACCCAATACAGGCATGCATCCATCATGCTATCCCAGTCAATGCATGATATCCTTGCACTTTTCAAAGCCAGAATTTGTCCGTTTTTCACACTGATCAAATCCTTCCATTCTAACCAATAAATATACAGGCCTACTACCTATCCCTCAGAGGTTTGAAAATCTAAATAATATTACAGATACATATCACTCCATCATCAGCATTCCAAAGTCTTTTGATGTCAGTTTATATTTCATGATATTCTTCACTAACGTTTCAGATTTGTTTTAGCATTTGCATCCAATCTCCATACATTGTACTAAAGTGATATGATATTCACTCTAGATGAGATTCACTTTTTGTGGTATATGTTAATAGTTTGGATTAATACCTCTATTATTCCTGTCACCAGAACTACATGGCAAGTTTTATTTTTTTACTCTAAATAAAGAGCCAAAAATTCTCCTTTGAATATCCCTCCTTTTTTATATTTAAAAGTGTCATTAATACACAAAACAACCCCCTGATATTCAATTTTCTTTACGGCTAATATTCTGCTTAACCAAATAAAATTAATTTACATATTTTGGATAATTTACCAAAAACTATATTTTAGAGATGGGCGATGGTGTGAAGAAGTAGGAAGGTATAGGTGTCTATGGAAGGGCAAAAGGACAATACCAAAACGTGGTGCATGGAATGCATAGAAAGGTTCTTAAGGAAAAGAAACGTGGTGACAGCAATAAGTTATATGTGCTTTTGCCAAGGCGCCCTGAAAAGGACAAAAGAGATGATAGTAAATTGGTTGGTTGACCTGTTAATACAGCTTCCTAGAAGGGGGCAATAAGGCGATAATAAATTGATTGTGTGAGCCTTTGACACAGATTCCAAGGGAGGGCAAAGAGGCAGAGGAAAATTGGCTATGTGGTTCGTCATTTGTCTGTTTTCAAAATGAAAGAACTCTGAACAGGCAAAGAATATGCACGGTTCCACTATTCAAGGGTAAAGGAACCTAATGAACTCTTCTATGT
>JAXCGZ010019053.1:55000-70000 GCA_037179515.1 Halocaridina rubra
AAATTATAGATACAGTATTCAGATATGCATACAGCCTGAAAAGGGTGTGAACACGTCAGAAGTAAGTCTCTCCATGGAATATTATTCTTTTCACCAATGATTATATCTCTACAGATACTAAACTTTTTGCTCCTAATATTCCAACTGGGTAGTTATTCATATTGCCTTTTGTTATTCTAAAACAAAAGATATAGTACAATGTATCTTTTGTGCATATTTTGGTTTCCTATGGACCTGAAAATTGTGGAACATATAAATTTCAACAACACTGTGTCGTGCTGAAACCAACTGACCAAATGAATCCAGGTAAAAAAGTCACAGGTCAAAATGTCACTGAAAAAATGTCACAGGAAAAAAGTCTAACCTGACCTTACCTGTGAATATTTATCTGTGACTTTTTTCCTGTGATTTTATAACCGGCTACTGACCAAATTAGGGCGGAAACACAATTTCTCATTACCCTAACGATCCTTAAACCTCCTATTAGATATTTTTATGGCTAAGTAAGAATATGGAGAATGGGATTCTCAGCCCTTTATTCCCTGTTTCTCTAAATCAGTTCTTGCAATACTCAGTGAGTAAGGGAATGTGATTATTTCTCTCGAAACAATATATTTCTTTTATATTTTTGTTTTAATGGAGTTTTGATATTTATATTTACTGTTGAGTCTCTCTCTCTCTCTCTCTCTCTCTCTCTCTCTCTCTCTCTCTCTCTCTCTCTCTCTCTCTCTCTCTCTCTCTCTCTCTCTCTCACACACACACACACACACACACACACACACACATATTGCTGCCTCTAGAACTAGAGGTCATAGTGTGAAGCTTCGTAAGAAAACTTCTTTGCAGGATGTAAGGAAATACTTTTTCAGTGTAAGAGTAGTTGATAATTGGAATTCGCTAAGCGAGGAGGTAGTTAATGCTATCTCAATCCATAGTTTTAAGGACAGGTATGATAAGTATCACTAAGTATAAAATGGAACCGATCAGGGGACGGGAAGATACGAGCTTTGGGCTCTTTCCCGTATAGACAAATTACGTAATTACAAATTAGGTAATTACACACAGTAGAAAACTTCAGGACCTTAACTGTCTGCGTTAGTGGTTAAACAAATAGCTAATGAGATTCAATACTTCAAAATATAAAGTAATAAGAATGGACAAGAGTGCAAAAAGGTCCAAGATTGGGTACTCATAGCAGGTGCAGAGTCCCAAGAATCAGAACATGAAAGAGCTTTAGTGGTAAACGAATTAGCAGATTTGTGTCCACAAAATGAATGTAAATGGCATTATAAAATCAGCATGTGCTTTATTAGCAAAGATATGGATGATCTTCAGCCCCATGAGAGAAGAAAATGTTTAGAAATATTTACGTGAGTCAGGTGCGACCAAAGCTTAAATTTGCAATTTTCTTTTTGAAACGCACTTGAAAAAGCATATTAATAAATTGAAGAAAGTCTAATGATAGGATATTAAGCTAGTGACAGACATTCGTAGCTTTAGGTATAATGATAGACTGAGGGAGTTAGACTTACCATCATTCGAAAATACAAGGAAGAGGAGGATATAGTAACAGTTTTCAAATTCCTTTATGGCTTAAACAGGGTGGACAAGGAGAAATACTGCATTTTATAAGGGTGGCTATACAACTAGGGGCCATGACTTAAACCACTGCATGAAAACTTTGCAGAAGGTGAGGAAATACTTTTTTCCGGTAAGACTAATATTGATCATTGGAATTAGCTAAGCGAGAAAACAGTATTTTCTATATGCATTCATAGTTTTAAGCAGAGATATGATAAGGTCATCAAGAAATTAAACTGATCAGAAGACAGGATATCACAAGCAAAAGGTTCCTTTTCGTGAGCACGATTAGATAAACACAGTTTGGTAACTACACAAAGAGAGAGGTAAATATGTTGGCAGATATGATTCCAAATAGACATAATATATAGTATAGTAAAGGCAGCATATGCTTTCAGCAGCTATTATGATGACGTCAACAAAGCAGAACGTCCCCCGCAATCCAGCAAATATTTTATCCTTGATCTGTTGCCACAGCGCAGAGCTGTTTGCTATTCCAATTTTAGTCTTCTGGAATTGACAACTCAGAAGTATGCTCAAAGCGCACATCTGCGACTTTTGAAGGCACTTGTAACTGCTGAAATGCTTGTTTTAGGTCTGTTATTGAAAATATCTTACAATTTCCCAGAGCTGCAAATATGTCGCTAAGCTTTAGCAAAGGATGATGAGCAATCCGAAGATGTGATTCTATTGCTACTTTATAATCACTGAGAATTCTGATCCTCCACTTGCCCTATATTTCATGTACTATTGGCGTTCCCTAGTTAGATTACTTTATCTTCACAGATGACTGGTAATCAACAAATCTTCGTGTTTCTTGTTCTGTTAAAGGCGTTATGGCAAATGGTACTTGCCTATGAGGACAATATCTTGGAAGAGAATCAGGTTTTAGAAGTAATGAAGTTGTTACAAAGTTTTCTGTACCCAGAGCCTCCCCAAACACATTCTTAAACTCATCTAATAGGCTTTCTAGATTATAGTTTGCCTTAAATATATTTTCTGTGACTAGGCCGCCTAATCCCGTACCCAAAGGAACTTTTTGAAACCATATAACATTGAGCCATAGTGAAACTCTAGCCTCCATGAATCAGCGACCCCATATAAATTTGGAAAATCTGCTGCTAGAAGAGAGAGAGAGAGAGAGAGAGAGAGAGAGAGAGAGAGAGAGAGAGAGAGAGAGAGAGAGAGAGAGAGAGAGAGAGAGAGAGAGAGAGAGAGAGAGAGAGAATAACGTAAAAAGATAAATACTACAAAGAAATTTCATATCTAATCACGTAGTTCAAGTATATACAACATTAATTCAAAACTCCTGTGAGGCTTGTTTCATCAGTGACATAACTACCTTCACTGTTATCTACTATAAGTGGTAAATGTCACCTATATAAATGATAAGATGTCGCTGATACCATATGTCTTCTCGCCATAGCATCAATATCTATAAGCTGAGAAAGGTAATTTTACATTTAATCCCTTAAGCAAGTAAGAAAGTAGGAATAGTTAAAAAAAAAGTAGTAGACTTGAAGTTGACGCAGTATTGTCTTAATTGAAAATGATAGATCTTAAAATAATGAAGATACAGTAAGTAATATTTAGTTCCTAATACTAATTACAACGTACTATATTTACACAACGGCGTAAGCATTAATTATAGAGTACTGTATTTACGTATCAAACACACTGGACTGCATAACGATGATAATAATAATAATTAACTTACCTAACAGTATAAAAATTAAAACATTTATATATTGGGTAAATATATTAGTATTACAGTATTTAAATAATACGTTAATAGAATAAGTACACAATATGTACATGATAATGAAAATAATAACTGCCATTTAAAATATTTTTTCAGATATAACCTCAAAATATGCTACGTCTTCTCACATGTTTCACGGTTTTTGCAGCAATACATGGAGGTAAAGTAAGAATTTATTTGCCAAAGTTGATGAAAATGATAAATTAAAAAATGGAAACGCTGCTCAGTAAAAGCCTCCTTTTAAGATATCTGAACAAAAACTTTGTATGATGACTTCTTAAAGCAAGATTTTTAGCAATCCTTAAATCACTAAAAGTTACCACAATTAGTCTTAATGGGAATCATAAAACAAGTTTCATAGTGTGTAAATGCGAGCCAAATGCTGTGCACAAGTCAAAGAAATAATCTAGGGTTTTGAGGCAGGAAATACTTTCACATTGTGCCAGTGCTCTCTCTTCCGTGAAGGTGTAGTTGATCACTCTCAAATGTACTTTACCTTTTATTTTCCTATTCCCGAGAAGTAAATCATTACATCACATGAGAATAGGCCATCCCAAAGCTTGGAGGTTCCATTTGTATATGAATAACCCAATTCCGTCTTGGGTATGCCTCAACCAGAGATAGACTTCATGGGTTGCATGCTTACCTCCGAGAATATACTTTATCTATCCCAAAAGTACCTTATTTTACAGGCTTTAGTAAGACTCTTTTGGAGCAGAGCTGTCAGTATGAACATATAGGAGATCAGTGTTTATTTTTTGCAAATTTCGCTGAAGAGCCTCAAGAGAACGCTATAGCCTGGTGTAACGGACTTGGCGGAAGACTGGTAAAAATTAAAACCGCTACACAAATGAAAAATATTGCTCAATATCTCCTTGCAAGTAGTAAGTGAAAAAGTTCCTTTTTATTTTAATAATTCTAGTACCATTACTAGTTTCTTATATACTTTTTTTTTACTCAATTATACTTGCACCTAGTAATGGCTATGGTATTCACATATCTCTATTAGGAGATATCAAGAATACCCAACCAAAAAATGCTTATAACGTACAAAAAAATTAAGAAGCTTTCAAAGTTCCTAGGTACAATTATAGGAGAGAATGGTTATTATTTTTAAAGTTAATAACACCTTTGCCTTTTCTTACACAGATATTATGATAATTGATGCCTAGCAGCATCAGGTTTTTTTTTATTGCAGCTGCAACCACCCTGTACATTTAAGTAGCAAATGGTTCATATTTGTTAAAGCTAAAATATGTACAGGTGGTCGTCGACTTACAACTGGGATCAGTTCTGACAGGCCACCAGAAGACGAATTGGTCTTAAATTGCATCATGAAATCGATAGAAAAATTATAGTATGGGGATATATTGTAGTGCATACTAACAATATATCTTAAATCATATTGTAGGATTCTTGTTTTAACATTTATAGTACATATTATTTGTTCCCAGTTATTATAATGCATTTGTACATATTTTCTAGATTTCATAAACTTAAAATAAAAACGTTAAAGATATGAAACATCTCTACATATATCTGTTCGTTGTGCTTGGCTGTGTGACACTGATGTCATCATCGCAGGTGCTTATATTTTCACACACATGTGCAGAGGATTGTCTATTTCTTTATTGCTATATATTTTGTGATATGAACGAAACTTCCTAAAAATAACGTATGGGTTTCAGCTGTCAAATGCTTGGCTAATTTATGATGAACAGCTATTTTGGTGGCACTTGTAGTAAACAAACATATGGAAAAGTTTTAAGTTTGATTCTTTCTTCCCTTTCTTCACTCGAATCGCTCCTCTATACTCCATACCCTAATTTGAAATTATTCATTCAGCATTACCCTTTCATTACGAAAAGGAGAATGGGGTGGATGGATGTATGATTTTCCACTTTCCTCTTTTTCTTCTTCTTTGTTTTCTTTTTGTTATTATTATTATTATTATTATTATTATTATTATTATTATTATTATTATTATTATTATTATTATTATTATTATTATTATTAATATTATTATTATTATTATTATTATTATTATTATTATATTATAATTATTATTATTATTATTATTATTATTATTATTATTATTATTATTATTATTATTATTATTATTATTATTATTATTATTATTAGTAGTAGTAGTAGTAGTAGTAGTAGTAGTAGTAGTAGTACGTTTTAGCCTGAAAACAGCTTAAGACAATCTGATACACGATAAAACAAAGATCTGAAGCCAGACACTCGGTTTATTATCCCTTAGAGGTCAAGGTCACAGTAGCAAATCTGAATAGTCGTAAGTCGCATAGGTCGTAAGTCGACAGTTCCCTGTACGGTACTGTATATATATATATATATATATATATATATATATATATATATATATATATATATATATATATATATATATATATATATATATATATATATATATATATATATATATATATATATATATATATATATATATATATATATATATACATATATATATATATATATATATATATATATATATATATATATATATATATATATATATATATATATATATATATATATATATATATATATATATATTGCTTCTCTTTAAGACAGCACATATTCTGGCTCCTTCTGGGTGGATGGAAGTGATGCTGCCCAAGAGGATGTTTGGGTATATTCCTCTGGTGAGCTCATGCCTTTTGGAACTCCCTTCTGGGGTGCAACAAGCTTTCAAAGACAGCCATCACATAATGGCAACTGCGCCACTATTAATGAAGATATTTTCTACTATATCAATGACCAGGACTGTGACGATTTAGCATATACGTTATGTGAAATGCCTTTTACATTCCAGCAAAAAGGTAAATTAAGTGACTAGAAATATCTTCAGCTACTGTACAATTCATGTTCTCAAGTTTTTAGAACAGTTGCTTTAAACATTTGAAATGCACAATTTTAAGATCTTAGTAGGTAATGAATTGACCTTCTTAATATTATAACAAAAATATTCTCAGAAACATGCAGAATGAAATTTCAGTATGAAGTCAGAAGTATAATGTAAAATAGTGATGTAAATGTCATTCATATAAAAGTAATTAAAGCACATATGATGATCAAATTCCTAAAGTTTGTTCCTAAAGTTTAGTGATTATGAATTCATTGTCAATAAACAGTGGTGTATGTAACTGTAAAGTAATGGAATCTCTTCATATTTTAGTGATTTTAGCACACGCCTATATATATATATATATATATATATATATATATATATATATATATATATATATATATATATATATATATATATATATATATATATATATATATATATATATATATATATATATATATATATATATATATATATATATGTATATATATATATATATATATATATATATATATATATATATATATATATATATATATATATATATATATCTTTATTCAAGAATAAGTACTGTATAACATCAATTCCCCCAATCTATAATTCTTCCCTGTATAAAAATAGTTTATGAGGTGTAGCTATTGTGGAGAATTATGCATCCTATAGAATTGAGAGCTTCGCAGTTGTCATTAGCTGCCAATTCTAAACATATCTTCTTAAGGAAATTTGATGTATTGATTATTTCATATTTTGTCTCTGGTGATGGGGTAGAAAGACTTTCAAATTTACATTCCATACCTGCCATAGGAAGCAACTGGTGGAGGTAGAGAAGCTTAAGACGAACAGTCCCACTCATGTTAAAATATTCTCCTACCACAGATCAACTGATAGAAACTGTAAGAACAGGTTGTAATAAGCCCTAATGCCTCATTTTTACTGTTCCACCTGTTGCCAGCCTACCAGCTTTTGGTATATGACATCTTGTAAAATTTCTTTTTTCAGTGGTATAATATACATCTGAACTTATTCAAAAACTTAGCTTACTTAGGATTATTGCTCTTTTCATATTGTTAATTTTTCTGGATTATTACAAAAAGGGAATTAAGGGCCTTATCAGAGTAGTTCTATTAAAGCTCCTGCTCTATCATTGAAATAGTATACTTTATGATGTCCTTCATTACCTGCAGATTTTAAAGACTACCAATTTTCAGAACGCATATTTATACTTTAATGAACTTGAATGACAAATATATAATATTATTTAAGTAATGTTCATAAATGTTTAAAAGAAGAACAAATTCAATACCCAGACGCTGAGAGTGAGAATATAGTGTGCCCGCCTCCCTACCAGCCTTTTGGCAGTATGTGCTTGACCATTGAAACCCAAGAGATAGTGTCGTGGGAGGAAGGACTTTTACTGTGTCAACTCCTTTCTGGAAGTCTAGCATTCGTTAACGACGTCGAAACTCTAAGAGACATATATATGTATTTACACCAAGAAGGTCTGTAATCAAAGTTAGCAGTATCTGTACAAATTCAAAATTTCAACATTTCCATATGCTACTTACGTTAAAAGAGTACCTTTACTGATAGAGATTTTTCTGTTATACTCCATTCATCCTATCAAGAGTCTCTCTCTCTCTCTCTCTCTCTCTCTTTCTCTCTCTCTCTCTCTCTCTCTCTCTCTCTCTCTCTCTCTCTCTCTCTCTCTCTCTCTCTCTCTCTCTCTCTCTCTCTCTCTCTCTCTCTCTCTCTCTCTCTCTCTCTCTCTCTCTCTCTCTCTCTCTCATGGAGACGTCACCAATCCAGAAGCAAGTTGCTTTGAAAATGGAGAATAAACTAATAGTTCGAGCCACATACATTATTGATTCATTTTAATGGCTTCACAGGTGATGGAGTTGTATGCCACATCTCACAGAGTTCGGAACAAAATAAATTGTCTTTCGTCAGTGCAACAAAGCCAGTAAACAACAACATATCTCCGTTGTTTGATGGCTTATTGGAAGTGACGAAAGGGAAAAGTGTATTTTTCTGAACTCTCCGTGAGCTTCAGCCTACACCCACACTGTCTTGTAAAACAAATCACCTATGTGGGCGTATTACATCAGTCCTTTATTTTCATTTGTGAACAACTCGATATGGGGTTGGTTATGATCCGAAAAAAAAAATAATAAAAAAACTTGACAGGATGCAAGACCCCAGAAATATGCATTCCCTTCCTAAAATGCCCTTTTCAAGAATTCTAATTCAGTGGTGCTAGATTCAAATGTTTATACACTAGATAAGTTAGTGTCGGATGCACTGAATATAGTAAATATGAAATGTTTAGGTATTACTTGACTAAAAGAAAGCATAATATTAATTTTTGATATTTCACCATGTAAGTTAATTACGTATTCCCTAATTACTTTCCAGGGCTAGAGGATTACTCTTTTTGGCTGGGAGGATCAGAGATTGCCCATGAAGGATATTGGACGTGGAATGATGGGTCTCCCGTCCCCATGGGTAATTATATGAAAAAAAAAACATTAACACGTTTTCCAATAGTACAAAAGCAAACAGAAAACTTTTTCATCCCGTAAAGAATTCATCAGCGCATATTCCCCTACCAAGCCCTCTTCCCATTATCATCTCTATAGGACATCACCTTCTGCTCACCGAACCATTTCCTCATGACATCATCATCATCACCAAAATATCAATCACCTCAGATGACCACAAACACACATCTCTTTCAATACAGTAATTTAAAACAGACAAAAAACTCATCCCTAGAAGTTTGAGAAATACACACAATCCCAACTTCACACCAGAAAATCAAGACCTATTCAGACAACTTGATACATAAAGGCATTCACCAGCATCCCCCAAACTAGGGCAATGCACAATAAATACCATCAATTAAGACAAATCAGTAGCAAATATTAAAACAGCAATTACTAAATTGGAGTAACTTGACCAGCAAACTTCACAAAACACTAAACATCAGTGAACTTCCCGACCTTAATGTAATATAATCACATCCTGCTTTCACAAGAACAGACAACATACCCTCAGACAACAGGCAAATAATATCATAAATCTCTGCATGGCCTTCAAAGCTACCTAAGAATTAGTCCTACAAGAAATCACACTCCAAATTCCCTTAGTTCCATCAAAACATGGTTAGAGACCATTTGTTCTTACACACTTGACACAAAGCATTTTCCATGGCATCAATTCAGCTAGAACTACACACAAGACACATATCATCACATCAGACGCTAATATAGCCTTTGATGCCATCCCCACCGCAATTTTACAAATGAAATATTTAACACAAATAAGTTTAACAGCACAACAAAATGGCAGGCCAACCACTTTGCAGTCATATGTGCACCTGTATAATATGCCGGTCAGTCAGTAAACATCTGAAACTTTGCAAACTTAGTCTCTCAAGAATCAGTCTTATCAGCAGTCTCTCAAGAATCCGTCTCATCACCAAACTTTCAAACCAGTACATGCATGCTCTACCCACACCCCAAATGTCCCAAGTAAACAGTTTTCTACACAGACGGCATTGTATTCATAGTACAGTAATCCCTCGCTATATCGCGATTCACCTACCGCAAATTCAGTGCATCGCGGATTTTTCTGGCGAACATATGTATTTTATATCGCAGATTTTCTGGGTATATGTTGGAATCCATATGTGGAAATATTAAAATTTCCAGTATTTTCATTATTTTATTGACAAAAAAAAGTATTTCCTAGCTAAGAATAATTAAACAGTACAAAATAGTAAAAAACATAATTTTAAACATGCAACTCTGCACCATATAAAATACAATACCGGTATCAGCGTTTCGGAAAATGCAAAGGGTCGCACCTACGTGAGATAGTACATATTAATATTTCCAGTATTTTCATTATTTTATTGATAAAAAAAAGTATTTCCTAGCCTAAGAATAATAAAACAGTAAAAATTAGTAAAAAGCATAAATTTAAACATGTAACTCACAGTAATGCACCATATAAAATACTATACCAGTATCGGCGTCTTCGGAAACACAAAGGGTCGCATCTACGTGAGATAGTACACGGGATGCTATTGGCTGATGGGTGGGAGACGATGAATCACAGACTTGTGTTCTGTATGTTCTGTATCCTGGGGACTGATTGGCTTTTTGAGTGAAGCTTGATTCTCCCAGCATCTTCCATTGTCTCGTCTCACCAATTCAGTTACTCACGTGTGCACCGTTCACGTTGTGCCTCTTAATATGTTGTGCTTCTGTTGTTCGTGAAATTTTTGTATTTCAACCCCTGCAATGCTGCCCAAGCATCCTTCATCTTCTAAGCCTTCTGGTAGTGAACCTAAGCAGCAAAGGAAGATGTTGACCATAGCAGATAAGGTAAAACTGTTAAATATGCTGAAGGAAGGAAGAAGGTTCTTGGATGTCGACCGCCATTTTGGCATCAACGAATCTACTGTTCGCTACATCAAGAAGGACGAGGCAAATATCAGGAAGACAGTGACTCTTACTTTTAACAAAACAGCGAAGAGGGTTGTAACACCCCGCAATAAGATAATAGTGCAAATGTAATCTGCTTTGGCCCTGTGGATTGATGATTGCAGGAAGAACAGCAGCTTAGACATGAATATCATACAAACAAAGGTGAAGAAGCTGTATGAGACATTAGCTGCAAACGAACCCAATGGCAACAGAGGCAACTGTGAGGAGGAGGAGAAAGAAGAAGAAATGGAAGACCCACAACCAGGACCGTCCAGCGATTCTTCACCGAGGAAACCATCATTTGTTGCTAGCAAGGGATGGTTCGCCATATTTCAAAAATGCTTTGGCCTAAAGAACGTTTCGGTGCATGGCAAAGCTGCCTCTGCAGATACAGCTGCAGCTGAAGATTATGTGAACAATGACTTCAAGAAAATTATGGAGGAAGGTGGTTATGCTCCTGAGCAAGTGTTCAACATGGATGAGACTGGGTTATTTTGGAAGAGAATGCTGTCTCGCACTTTTCATTTCAAGGAAGAAGCTAAAGCCCTGGGATTTAAAGCGCACAAAGACCGCGTTACCCTCGTCATGTGCTGGAATGCTGCGGGTTTTATGTTAAAGCCAGGGCTTATCTACAAGTCAAAGAACCCTAGGGCTTTGAAGAATAAAAACAAGAATTTGCTGCCAGTGTTTTGGATACATAACCCTAAGGCCTGAATCACGAAAAGCCTCACATCGGACTGGTTTTACCAATGCTTTATCCCTCAGGTCTGAGTTTATCTTGAGGAGAAGGGCCTTCAATTTAAAGTCTTTCTTTTGATGGATAATGCTGGTGGCCACGCAATTGATCTTGAATATGACGGTGTTCATGTAGAGATCCTGCCACCAGTACGACGTCACTGATTCAGCCTATGGATCAAGGCGTTATTAGTGCATTCAAGGCCCTCTACACATGAAATGCCCTGGCAAACCTGGTTGACTCCATGGATGCGGACAAAGAATTTGCACTGAAGACATACTGACATAACTACACGATTGCTACATGCCTTCAAGATATTCAGAATGCAAGCAAAGAGATGAAGCCGGCAACAATCAATGCCAGCTGGAAGAACTTGTGGCCCGAAGTCATCTACGACTTCAAGGAATTTGCTCCTGGCGAAGTGCATAACTCAGCAGTTGAGAAAGCTGTAAAGTTGGCTGCATTGCTAGGAGGAGAAAGCTTTAAAGATATGACTCACAAAGACATCAGTGAACTGATCGACTGCCACTCTCAGCTGTTGACTGATGAAGTCTTGGAAGAAAAAACAAAATCAGCAAGCGAAGAAGAGGAAGATCAACAACAGGAAGCACACGATGAAGTCGAAGAACTTGGTCTTACACCTGAATGTCTGGCAGTCATGTATAACATGGCCACAGAACTCCAACAACTGTCGCAGGATTATGACGATGATATGGTTCGTTCGGTGCACTTCTGCAATATTATCAACGATGCCATGACTCCTTACAAGACCATCTTCGCACAAAAGAAGAAACAGCGACAGCAGCTCCCCATTACCATGTTCTTCTCTTGCAAAAAGTAGCCGTAAAGCTGTCATTGGCCGTGGAGTATTTGGCTGTGGAGTATGAAAACATCATCATCACTTCATTTATGGTAAGCTTATCTATCACATTCATATAAATTTGCACTTGCGCGTTGTTATTAATAAAGTAAAGGGTGAGTTGTTAACAGTGCAGGGAGGGTTTATACAGTAAAGGTAAAAATAAATGTAAAATACCTATAATAAATATGGTGCTTCTACTCTGCGAATTATCACCTTTCGCGGGTGGTCCTGGAACCGAACCCTCACGATAAATGTGGGATCACTGTACATATCAAAATACATACACATCCACAAACCTCCTATAGGAGTTTCGATTAAGATGCTTTAGAGAATGCTATTTTCTGTGTTTTTGATTGTACACCATACAGGTGCATTGTCTGAACCTTTTTATATAGCTGAAATGCAAAGGTGATTGTGAGATATCGGTGACTATGACCAATAATGTCCAGGTTCGAGGCTCACCAAATTCGGATATACTGAATATGTAAACTGCATTCAAACATCATGGCTCAAATCTAGCCAGTCTGAGCTATATGATAAGGTTTGATGACTCTGTCACTGATGCTTGTTCAGGTTATAATACATCATCTCATACAAAATCATTATGGAAGACTATACCACACACAACTATGTACACCAGCAACAGTATACACTCCCTGTGGACTTTGTTGGATGGCTCTGAATAGGCTTTGGCCTTCTGTAGGGACTTAGGGGTGTTTATTCAGTTAGCTTGGGGAATGAAAGCAACATCAACAACTCACCTAGGCGTGATAACACACCTGAATAGTTTAGTGCGCGGTTCTTTAAATAAATACCATCATTTTTTTTTCATATTATTTAGAAATAATTTCATTGGATTAATCAAAATATCATAGCCTTGAAGCTTACTACATAAGATATTTTCACGTCTACCAGTTTAATAACAATTATCTTTTAGTGTTCTGTATTCAGAGCACTCCTTTAAATAATACTCCTGTACAATTTCTTTTTTTCCTAATAGGCACACCTTTCTGGGGCTTGGAAACATGGAGTACCCAAGAGCCTAATGTTGATTCCGGCAACTGCCTAGGATTACAAGCATCAGGATGGCACTACTTCCGAGATGTACCATGTCACACATCACAGTATCCTATCTGTATGCCATTGTAATATGTTATTTCACAGTACAATACAGCAAGTCATGGCTCTGACAGCTGTAGACAACTTGCTACTACTGCATCCTCAGATTCCTGAAAAATGTGATTAATGCTAATAAATTTATAAATATATATTTAGCAAAAACCATGGACTGTTAGTATACTTTTTAATAGCCTAAAAATTAATCCTTTTAAGTACAGTACACAATGGTGTATGGTATTATCTGCAAGACCATATGTTTAAGAATTGAAATTCATGGCTTGAGGAGACAATATTGGGAGATAGAACTTCTTAAGGTATCGTATTCAGTAAGATCACCTTTGTGTACTACAACTAATAAGACCTCTCAGGAACAATTCTTTGGCTTTCAATGATGTTCTAGTCTGTTAAATTCATTACCATCATTGCTTTTGACCCCAGGACCAGCATTATATCGATTACGTCTTAGGTCTGACAAGCATGAACCATCAATAGATCAGGTTGAACTTGTTGATGTGACCCCAGTGTATTCTAACATTAGGCATCCGGATGGACAGAGTCAATGGTAGCTATACATGACTTAGCTCGGATTCAGGAGAATCCAGCGATTCCTATGCATCCAAGGGGGAACGTGGATGTAGAATATGTGACAAGGTCTCCAGATTCACCTAAAAAATCAAAGTGCAGAATCATGTTGTGATAACCGTGACTTGTGTCCTACTGCACCCTATGAGCCAAGAAGGTCGGTCCATGTCAAGGGTCCCTGACACTTATGGATGGGATTGTCTGAATCAAGATGTCTCTCATTTCAAACAGTCTCTGTAATTTACTCTAATACTATTGAATATGTTGTGTATTATCAAGATAGATTAACTCTCTAATTACTTCATAATTTTTCATAATTTCTAGGACAGACGAATGTCACATGCTTTGTGCAATATACTATATATTATCAAGAATGCTTTAGAGTTGAGTTACTTCATCATTATTTATATTTTCAAAGGGACAATACAATGAATGTTATTGGCAACGATCTCAGACAGGTACACTGTGTATCTTTAGTTCTTCATGTTTGCAATGGCTGGCAATACTCAGTGCGAATTACATTCTAGCATGTGAGTATTTCTTTATATTTTATTGATTATGTTCCTATGCCAAACATATTTCTATTTTTTAACCGGTACAGAGCTTATTAGTTATTATGGCTCGTATTGGGAGTGTTCCCTATTGAGACTATCGTGTTTTGTGTCTTGTCGTAGGGATGCTAAATTGGCTATGTATTGAAGAAAGCTTGAAAATTACCATAAGTTTTTCAGTCTCAATATATGCTATATGAAGGCAAGCAATTCAGAGGTCTGTACACTCCCCTCACTGTAAATATCAACACTGACTGTTAAGCACGTCTTTTTGCAAGCTTATGGATCAGATATATGAAATATCTTTCGCCATTAATATTAGGATATATGTTATCGTGAAGAATAAAACTTAATTTATGAAATGTTTTAATGGCAAAGGTAAGAGCGATAGCATATGATATACTAAAGCCTGCAATGGTACTGGAAGAGGTACACAAAG
>JAXCGZ010019053.1:72500-77500 GCA_037179515.1 Halocaridina rubra
GTGACTGGGGCGTTCTTATGATTGAAAAAATATTTCAAGTACACATTGCCCATAATTTTACGCCTGAGATATGGACGGATTGGGTTTGATGTTCATGCAAATATCGTAACATGAAGGAAAAGAATATAGGATGAATACAGTATATAAAAACATATGAAATGGAATATGTATATACAGTACACTAAAACATATTATGCATCAGAAAATTAAAAAAAAATATTAGATGAATAAAAATAATAATGAACATAAAAGCAATGAGAAAGCATTAACGTGAAAATTACTAAGAACACAATGGCAAAATAAGCTAGCACCTCACATTGGAGAAATAAAAATGAAGACAAATGACTTAGATATGCAGAGGGGGAAACCATTAAAGCTTCAATTCCAATAAGGCAAGATTATTAAAATCTTGTGGAACGTGAATTTTTACACACCTTTAAAAAGGTGTTTTTTTATATGTGTAAAGTTTTAAATAAATTGTTATCACAATACTTTTCCTATTAAAATTATAGCTACATCGTAAGACGCAAAAAAGCCTATGAAGCAGAATTACCCATATATATATATATATATATATATATATATATATATATATATATATATATATATATATATATATATATATATATATATATATATATATATATATATATATATAATGATAAAGTCACCTCTCTTTTTACACGAGTTTAGATTATGCGAATTTGGAATAATACGTATTAAAAATAATATTAAATTAATTCAAAGTACGCAAATAATGCGAGCGAGAAAAAACATGGTACAGATTAGAGACTAAGGGCCAGTCTCATTTCCAATTTCCCACCACGTGGCCATGTATTTCAGTCTCGCATCACCAAGCATACTCTGGATATAGCACATGTTCTAACTGTTGTTATGGTAAACTTTGTATTGCCTGTGCTTTTTGTGATATTTTTATTCATCTATCGTGGCTAGTAATCGACCAGGAACGATTGTGGAAAATGCTTCTGCTCCCAAAAGAGTAGGAAAGTCTATAAACTTTGAGTTATCACTGTGACAACGTGAGTAGGAGGAGGAAAAGTAGGCAGCAGCCACACTTCATGGGAGCCCCATGAAAACGCTCGCTGTGAAGGACTTGGGTGAATTTTTTAACCATATGGAGAATGCCTTGGATATTTTAGATAGAAAAGACCCTAATGTAGAGCCTGCAGGCTTGACGTACCTAAAGGTCATGCAAGATGTTGCCTGCTACAATGAACTTTTGCAAGAAAAGAGGAGGGTTGCATGGCAGGCAACTCTTCATGTCAACTTCTCATTCAAAACAAGTGATTCTGAAGACCCTCAACCTAGCACATCTAAGAAGCATGAACCCCAATCACAACCAGGGGTTAGCTCTCCCACTTCCCCCTCCTCTTCTCCTCCCTCTCCTACCATTTAAGTCACCTGCTCACTGCCACCACGCACATCCCAGTATGCCTGTTGCACTTTGTATATAGAGTGAGTTAATTTGTTTATTTTTTTATCTGTATATCTTTAACACTGTATATATTTCTGGCATTGCAGAATGAAAAAGCTGAATATGACAAGATTTGAAAAAAAAAAAGTTTAAGATTCCGAGAGTTATATGAAGCATGCTGAGTTTTCTAGTGTTGATTTTCTTTATTTTTTTGCTTATCTGTACCCTATATATCTAAAATACTGTATTTGTTTATTTTTTTCTTACTTACATATGTATTTCAGCTTGCTCATGTGCTTTTAAAATGTGTTTAACTAGCTTTTTTCTTTGGTAAAGTGTGTTTATACATGTTTGTTTAACGTATCTATGCCTATTAACATTATTACTTATGGAAATATACTCTTTAAATTACGCGAAATTTGGTTTACACGAGCCTTTTTAGAACCTATCCTCGCATAAGAAAAGAGGAGACTATATATATATATATATATATATATATATATATATATATATATATATATATATATATATATATATATATATATATATATATAATACTGTATATATATTTATATATACCTAAAGTTAAGTTTATTTTATATGCTTAGGCATATTAGGAGGTTACCAACAATAATAATAACACAGAACAATTATAACAATATACTGTAATAAAAGTTATGCTGCTATGGCGGAAAGCTTTATATATTAAATGGATAATTAAAACTAAGGATACTGAACACATTGACGGGAAGAGACTCTATGTGTGTGTGTATGTATGTATGTGTATTTATTTATCCAAATGCATTAGCGAGAAGAGCCCTATGTTGTAACTCCATATATCATGGTTGTTTTAATATTTTATCCCCATCACTTACCATATCTGTTTTTAAATCAATGAATCGGGTTGGTATTTAGCATTTCTTAGTTTAGAGAATTTCAATTGTCAACTATTCTTACACTAAAATTACGTCCTTATATCTTGTAAAAAAAAAAATACGAGGCTTCAATATATGATATCTAGATATAGAGCCTCTCATGTCAAAGTATTATTCTCAACTCTGTCAAAACCATGGAGAAATAAAAAAATAAAAGTAACAATATCCTGCCTCTTTATTCTAGCTTCAAGTAGTGAAAAGTCTAACTCATTCACTTTCCCTCATAACTAGCATTTCATGTTTCTGGCAACAGTTTCATAGCAAGTCTCTGACCTTTCTCTAATATACTTATATGATTTTTTTAAGTGCAGATTCCAAAAGGAGACTGCATATTCAAGCTTATTTAGAAGAGTCATGCATAAAAGCATACAATGCCCTTAGCAGAGCTTTCATGTGCATTGCCAGAAACAAACTGCAAATTCATTAGCATTTGAATTCTTCCCATCACAGATTCTTGATGCCCCGCTCCTGTTATTGAATACTTTAAATATGGAGCTTCTTTTTCTCATGTTCATTTCCATTCCTTTACATTATGAAGATTCAGTCTCAAAAGTCACGTAATTAATCACTCATGTATATTATTTAGATCTCCCTAAAATTCTCTTTATTTCTATCTTTTACACTCTTCATAAACTCTGTATCATCTGCAAGAATTTACAAATTCCTGCTGAACACTTACATATAAGGAACAAAAGTCCTAAAAGTGCTCCCTGTAAAACTCCATTGCTAAGTTACCTACAATTAAAAACTGCAGGTCTGACTCAGAACCTCTGCTTCTCTACTTCTAAATAAGTTTTTATTCATGCCAAGACAAATTGCCACCTTTTCTTGCCATTACTAGCAGCTTCTTAATGACTCTCCTATGTGGGACTGTGTCAAATGCCTTCTGTTAATCTATGATTAAGCAATTAGCCCAGCCCTCTCTTTCCTGTAGGATGAAGCGTACCTCTTCATAAAAGTCCAGTGGTTTGTTAGTGTATACCTGCCTTCTCTAAAGCTTTGTTGTCTCATGACATAAACTTTAAATTTACTCCAGTCGAAGAGAAATGTGTTTCTTCAATAGTTTCTCGATGAAAATGCAAACTATGCTAGTCACTGCAACAAGCCTATAGTTTAGAACTGTCTCTCTGTCCCTTTTTGATAATAGGTATCACTTTCACTTGTTTCCAGGATCTTGGAATCTCCTCAAATTCCAAAAAGTTTTTAAAGATGACTTAGAATGCTACATATAATGGTGCAGAAAATGTCTAAAGTACATAAGAGGATATATCATTATGTCCCGCAGCTTTATGAGCAACAAATTCCAACCATGCTTATATACTTATGTAGCAGAAGAATCAGTTCTCTAAAAGTGACCCCTCTCTCGTGCAATAAGAGGGAGTCTAGTGCAAATACCGACTGTAACTCCTTGTTCAAGTCTTCCCAGATCTCTTTATATGTCTCAGAAATGCGTCCGTCTACCTTATTATAGATTTAATCCTTATTTTTTAGCTGCTGATATCCTTCTGTCAATATCGTTCTGCTATGGAATAGTTTGTGATATTTCTTAGCTCTCCTATCTATAAGCACCTCTCTGTTTCTCTTCTTTTACATAGAGGGGGTCCTCGATTTACGTCAGAGTTCCGTTACTGAAATGTGATGTAAACCAAAGTTCAGTGTAACTCGGAATACAACTAATTAAGCACCTATGCTAATGCAGTAGTAAATTTCTCCCTTTTCCATGCACTTCACTATCTCTATTTTCACTTCCATGGTGATGGTTTCCCTCTTCTTCGAAGATATGCCATAAGAAGTATCTGCTTTATGCTTGGGAGACAAAAAAGGCCAAAAATTATATATACAAAAAAAAAATTAATTAATGGAAGATGTGTTGTAACCGCAAAACATTAGAACTCGAGGACAGTGTAAACTGAGGATCCCCTGTACTCATTTCTCACATTGCAAGCTACAGAAACACGTCACTATATATATTTTTTTCTTCAAATACAGTAATACCTATATTTTAAAAACAATTAAGGGAGAAAAAATATCACACTTATATTCCCTGCTTATTATTAGTACGGTTTTACTGAGAATCGTGTACTTAATTTCGACATGCAATTGTAATAGGGTGATATGGAAAAGATCAATGGAAAATTGCCTGCTTGATCTGGCTGGGATTTGATTGTTTTGTGTGCTGTAGTAGCTCAGTCGGTATGGTGGCATGATTCTGTAACTTGCAATGTGAGTTTGAGTTCCTTGAAGGTCTTGAAAGGTTTCATGCATAATAGCATTGTTAATATTATGCTTTCATTGCGAATATATTCATCTAAATTTCACGTACAATTGTAAATGGCTGATTACAAAAAATAAATAAATAAAAAAATAAAAATGACCAACGAGAAAGTATTTGCTTAATCTGGCTGGGTTATGACATTCAGATTTTCTGTTTGCTACAGTTGCTCAGACGTTACGGTCTCATGATTCCGTAGCTTATGGCGCAAGTTCAAGTCCCCTCAGGGCCTAAAGAGTTTTTCATGAATAATAGTATTATTACACGTATATATTTGTTATGAAGGACGCTGTTTCCATCTTTGACACCCATAAGAACAGGTATACTAACACTGTCCATCAGCCAGATAAGTGATACA
>JAXCGZ010019053.1:82500-114675 GCA_037179515.1 Halocaridina rubra
AAACATACAAACAGTTGACTATAAAGAGACAGTAATCGAAAAAATGAAAGACGTTGTGATGGAAAGGGCAAACCCACTCATCAGACAGGCACTTGATAAGGAGAAGACAGTGGCAATCTCAGACATAAGTGAATCCCAGGAGCCAACATGGCATGGGAGACTTGAAGAGAATAAAGCTAGGGTTGTAGACCTGATAAGAAAGCTTGGAGTAGTTTGTGGTCCTGAGGATATTGTAAACATACACCAACTAGGTAAATATTCGAGGGAAGGAAAGCCGAGACCAACAAAAGTAACCTTTGAGAGAGGGGAAACATGTAGGGAAATATTGTTGAGAAAAAAAAGTCTAAAAGACCTTCAAGAATTCAAAGAAGTGTTCATCAGACGATACAGAACACAGGAAGAGATGGGAAAGATCAAAAACTTGTTGCAAGAGGCAAGAAGGTTAAATGATGAAAGAAATGAAGAACAGAAGAAAAATTTTCGTTACAGACTTCTTCCAGACAAAGGGGAGATAAAGAAGATAATGACAGAAGATCAGGGGATGGGGCCTCATTAAGATTGTTATAAACAAATGCTGATGGATTAGCTGGTAAGGCAGTAGAATTAAAAGATAGGATTCACAACAGTAAGGCAGATATAGTAGCAATTACAGAGACTAAGTTGAGTGAGGACATAAACAGTGTCACAGTTTTTCCTAAGGGCTTCAGAATACTAAGGGTTGAAAGATCTGAGAGGACTGGTGGAGGGATAGCACTGCTCATAAGTGAAAGGATTCAAGTTGAAGAAATAAACTTTGCTATAGAAAGTGAGTTCAAGGAATTTCTTGTTGCTCGCATAAATACTGGGTCAGAGAGCATTATAATAACTGTTGTATACAAATCACCAAGGAACCAAAATAGGCTTGAAGTTTATGAGGAAAGTCATATAGGTACTATTGAAGTCATAAACTCAGTTGTTAACATGGCACGGGAAAAAAAATGTAGGATTTTGAAAATGGGAGACTTTAATCATAAAGAGATAGATTGGATAAATCTTGACCAACACAGTGGTGAGGACTCATTCAGGGCAAGATTCCTAGATTGCGTACAAGGGAATTTCCTACACCAACATGTAATGGAACCAACAAGGGCCAGGGGTGGGGATGAGCCATCACTACTTGATCTAGTGTTCACAGATAATGTGTTGGATATTGAAAAAATTGAGTATGAACCACCAATTGGAAAGAGTGACCACTGTGTGTTGTTGATGGAGTATATCATTGAAGATATTCTTCCTGAGAGTAGAAGCACTGAGGACATGAGGAGGAACTATCCGAAAGGAGATTACATCAAAATGAATGAGCTTTTTGCAGTTATTGACTGGAGAACCTTATTTTACAACAAATCTGTACAAGAAATGTATGACATCTTTTGTGAGAAATATGGGAAGATAGTAGATTGCTGCATACCTGTCACCAAAGTAGGTGTAATTCATGCCAGAGAGAAATGGTTCGATAATGGGTGTAAAAGAGCTAAGAAGTGGAGAGACAAATGCTGGAAAAGGTATAGGAGGAGAAAAAACATAAATGCCTGGCAAACCTACAAAAGAGCAAGAAATGACTACCTAAGTAAAAGGAGAGAGGCAGAGAGAGACTATGAGAGGGACATCACCAGGAAGGCTAAAGAAAATCCCAAGCTTTTCCACAGCTTTATCAGAGGAAAACTGAAGGTAAAAGAACAGGTTTTAAGGCTAAAGAGAGCGGATGGAAGCATCACTGAGACGGATGAAGAGATCTGTAAAGAATTGAACAAGGAGTTTCAGTCAGTATTTACAGTAGAAAATACCCCACCCCCTCAGATTGCAGTGATAGAAGCTCAAGGGCCGGTATTAGAGAACATCAACCTTACAGCCACAGAGGTATGCAAAGCGCTGATGGATTTAGATGTTCATAAAGCTACAGGTCCTGATGACATTTCCACTCATGTGCTTAAAAAATGCGCAAACTCAATATCAGTGGCACTAAGTATCATATTTAAGGAGTCACTGGAGTCGGGGGAGATTCCAAGATGCTGGAAACAAGCAAATGTGATACCTATCTTCAAAAAGGGAAGGAGGGATACGGCTCTGAACTATAGACCAGTTTCCTTGACCAGCATAGTTTGCAAACTTATGGAGAAACTACTAAGGAAACATATCTCTCTTCACTTGGAATCCTTCAACTTTTTGTCAGTGAGGCAACATGGCTTCAGAGAAGGTAGATCAACAGTAACAAACTTATTAGAAATTTATGATGAGGTAAGCCAAATCTTACAGGAAAGAGAGGGCTGGGCAGATTGCATATTCCTAGACTTCCAGAAAATGTTTGACACTGTTCCACATGGGAGACTTATTAGGAAGCTGCAATCAATGGCTAGAATAGGTGGAAATGTTTTGGAATGGATAAAAACTTACTTAGAAGGAAGGGAACAGAGGGTTAGAGTAAGACACTCAGTGTCTGAATGGAGAAGAGTTAGTAGTGGAGTTCCACAGGGTTCAGTTTTAGGGCCACTTTTGTTCCTTGTATATGTAAATGACCTACCAGAGTCTGTAAATTCATTCATGAATATGTTTGCAGATGATGCAAAGATTGTGAAGAAAGTAAAAAACGAGAACAATGGTAGAGAACTTCAGGAGGATCTAAATAATCTGCATGAGTGGTCAGAAAAGTGGCTAATGAAATTCAATACTTCAAAATGTAAGGTAATGAGAATGGGTACAAGTGCAAGAAGGCCCAAGCTTGACTACTCGGTGGCTGGAGTACAACTTCAAGAGACAGAAAATGAGAGAGATCTACGAGTAAACATACTGGCAGATTTGTCTCCAGAAATACATATAAACGGCATAGTAAGGGCAGCATATGCATTCTTATCAAATGTAAGGGTAGCCTTTAGGCACATGGACAAGGAAATGTTCAGAAATATTTATGTAACCTATGTGAGGCCAAAACTCGAATATGCAGCCCCCTTTTGGAATCCGCATTTGAAAAAGCACATAGCTAAGCTTCAAAAAGTTCAAAGACATGCCACGAAACTGGTGCCAGAAATACGCAATCTCAGTTATGATGAGAGGTTGAGGGAATTAGATCACTCGAAGCTAGAAGAGTGAGGGGGGATATGGTGACAGTCTTTAAATTCCTTCATGGTTATGATAGAGTGGATAGGGATCGATATTTTGATATGGCTGGCTCTAGAACTAGAGGTCATAGTTTGAAGCTTCGTAAGAAAACTTCTTCGCAGGATGTAAGGAAATACTTTTTCAGTGTAAGAGTAGTTGATAATTGGAATTGGCTAAGCGAGGAGGCAGTTAATGCTATCTCAATCCATAGTTTTAAGGACAGGTATGATAAGTATGACTAAGTATAAAATGGAACCGATGAGGAGACGGGAAGATACGAGCTTTGGGCTCTTTCCCGTAAATACAATTAGGTAATCACAATTAGGTAATCACACACACATATAGCAGAAACAGGTGGGTGCCTCCTCAGACACAAATTTGAATTTTCCTTCAGGTTTGACTTTTGTTTTGTTGCATTTCTTTTCTTTTTCTTTTTATCCTTAAATTACAATAGTCAAATTTTTAAGTTAAGATGTGTGTTACCAGAGAAGAGATAAATTGAGTCACTAAATAGCACTTATATGGAGATATAAAAATTCTGTGTGAAGCTTAAATAATAGTTTTTCTCTCTCTCTTTTTCTCTTTCTCTTCTTCTTTCTATATTCTGTGAGAGGGAGAACATAAAAATGAGGCCATCTCTGCCCCAAACCTCTCCCACCCATGAGTCGGGAGGAGGGGTAGCCATTAGGAAACTTAAACAGAAAATCAAGAATTTAGAGGCAATGGTTATAAGCCTTGATGAAAAAATTCGGAATATGGATGGAGAAATGAAAGAGAATGAAACACTCAAAGAGGAAATAAGATCTTTGGAGGAAGCAAATAAAGCACAAGGGCAGGAGAGAAAAGAACTAGAAAAGAGAATAAAGAAGCTGGAAGGGGAAAAGAGTCAACTAGAAACTAGAATTTCTAAACAAGAAGATAAAAACAAACAGCTGAATGACAACCTAAATGAATTAGATGTTAGTTCACTGCTCTCTTCTGAGAGAGACGAGATTGCTGCTTGGAATGTCCAGATTAAGGAAAACATTGAACAGTTCAGAAAAGAGTTCCAGGAGCTGAATATGGAAAATGATGCCATGAAAAATTCCTTTGCTGATGCACTAAAGGGAAATGTGGCAGTAAAAGAGGCTGTAAAGGTGGTGGCACTGGAAAACATACAAACAGTTGACTATAAAGAGACAGTAATCGAAAAAATGAAAGACGTTGTGATGGAAAGGGCAAACCCACTCATCAGACAGGCACTTGATAAGGAGAAGACAGTGGTAATCTCAGGCATAAGTGAATCCCAGGAGCCAACATGGCAGGGGAGACTTGAAGAAAATAAAGCTAGGGTTGTAGACCTGATAAGAAAGCTTGGAGTAGTTTGTGGTCCTGAGGATATTGTAAACATACACCAACTAAGTAAATATTCGAGGGAAGGAAAGCCGAGACCAACAAAAGTAACCTTTGAGAGAGGGGAAACATGTAGGGAAATATTGTTGAGAAAAAAAAGTCTAAAAGACCTTCAAGAATTCAAAGAAGAGTTCATTAGACGATAAAGAACACAGGAAGAGATGGGAAAGATCAAAAACTTGTTGCAAGAGGCAAGAAGGTTAAATGAAGAAAGAAATGAAGAAGAGAAGAAAACTTTTCATTTCACAGTTCTTTCAGACAAAGGGGAGATAAAGAAGATAATGACAGAAGATCAGGGGATGGGGCCTCATTAAGATTGCTATACACAAATGCTGATGGATTAGCTGGTAAGGCAGTAGAATTAAAAGATAGGATTCACAACAGTAAGGCAGATATAGTAGCAATTACAGAGACTAAGTTGAGTGAGGACATAAAGAGTGTCACAGTTTTTCTAAGGGCTTCAGTATAGTAAGGTTGAAAGATCTGAGAGGACTGGTGGAGGGATAGCACTGCTCATAAGTGAAAGGATTCAAGTTGAAGAAATAAACTTTGCTATAGAAAGTGAGTTCAAGGAATTTCTTGTTGCTCGCATAAACACTGAGTCAGAGAGCATTATAATAACTGTTGTATATAACCCACCAAGGAACCAAAATATGCTTGAAGTTTATGAGGAAAGTCATATAGGTACTATTGAAGTCATAAACTCAGTTGTTAACATGGCACGGGAAAAAAAATGTAGGATTTTGATTATGGGAGATTTTAATCATAAAGAGATAGATTGGATAAATCTTGACCCACACAGTGGTGAGGACTCATTCGGGGCAAGATTCCTAGATTGTGTACAAGGGAATTTCCTACACCAACATGTAACGGAACCAACGAGGGCCAGGGGTGGGGATGAGCCATCACTACTTGATCTAGTATTCACAGATAATGTGTTGGATATTGAAAAAATTGAGTATGAACCACCAATTGGAAAGAGTGACCACTGAGTGTTGTTGATGGAGTATATCATTGAAGATATTCTGCCAGAGAGTAGAGGCACTGAGGACATGAGTAGGAACTATCCAAATGGAGATTACATCAAAATGAATGAGCTTTTTGCAGTTATTGACTGGAGAACCTTATTTTACAACAAATCTGTACAAGAAATGTATGACATCTTTTGTGAGAAATATGGGAAGATAGTAGATTGCTGCATACCTGTCACCAAAGTAGGTGTAATTCATGCCAGAGAGAAATGGTTCGATAATGGGTGTAAAAGAGCTAAGAAGTGGAGAGACAAATGCTGGAAAAGGTATAGGAGGAGAAAAAACATAAATGCCTGGCAAACCTACAAAAGAGCAAGAAATGACTACCTAAGTAAAAGGAGAGAGGCAGAGAGAGACTATGAGAGGGACATCACCAGGAAGGCTAAAGAAAATCCCAAGCTTTTCCACAGCTTTATCAGAGGAAAACTGAAGGTAAAAGAACAGGCTTTAAGGCTAAAGAGAGCGGATGGAAGCATCACTGAGACGGATGAAGAGATCTGTAAAGAATTGAACAAGGAGTTTCAGTCAGTATTTACAGTAGAAAATACCCCCACCCCCTCAGATTGCAGAGATAGAAGCTCAAGGGCCGGTATTAGAGAACATCAACCTTACAGCCACAGAGGTATGCAAAGCGCTGATGGATTTAGATGTTCATAAAGCTACAGGTCCTGATGACATATCCACTCATGTGCTTAAAAAATGCGCAAACTCAATATCAGTGGCACTAAGTATCATATTTAAAAAGTCACTGGAGTCAGGGGAGATTCCAAGATGCTGGAAACAAGCAAATGTGATACCTATCTTCAAAAAGGGAAGGAGGGATACGGCTCTGAACTATAGACCAGTTTCCTTGACCAGCATAGTTTGCAAAGTTATGGAGAAACTACTAAGGAAACATATCTCTCTTCACTTGGAATCCTTCAACTCTTTGTCAGTGAGGCAACATGGCTTCAGAGAAGGTAGATCAACAGTAACAAACTTATTAGAATTTTATGATGAGGTAAGCCGAATCTTACAGGAAAGAGAGGGCTGGGCAGATTGCATATTCCTAGACTTCCAGAAAGCGTTTGACACTGTTCCACATGGGAGACTTATTAGGAAGCTGCAAGCAATGGCTAGAATAGGTGGAAATGTTTTGGAATGGATAAAAACTTACTTAGGACGAAGGGAACAGAGGGTTAGAGTAAGACACTCAGTGTCTGATTGGAGAAGAGATAGTAGTGGAGTTCCACAGGGTTCAGTTTTAGGGCCACTTTTGTTCCTTGTATATGTAAATGACCTACCAGAGTCTGTAAATTCATTCATGAATATGTTTGCAGATGATGCAAAGATTGTGAAGAAAGTAAAAAACGAGAACAATGGTAGAGAACTTCAGGAGGATCTAAATAATCTGCATGAGTGGTCAGAAAAGTGGCTAATGAAATTCAATACTTCAAAATGTAAGGTAATGAGAATGGGTACAAGTGCTAGAAGGCCCAAGCTTGACTACTCGGTGGCTGGAATACAACTTCAAGAGACAGAAAATGAGAGAGATCTAGGAGTAAATATACTAGCAGATTTGTCTCCAGAAATACATATAAATGGCATAGTAAGGGCAGCATATGCATTCTTATCAAATGTAAGGGTAGCCTTTAGGCACATGGACAAGGAAATGTTCAGAAATATTTATGTAACCTATGTGAGACCAAAACTCGAATATGCAGCCCCCTTTTGGAATCCGCACTTGAAAAAGCACATAGCTAAGCTTGAAAAAGTTCAAAGACATGCCACGAAACTGGTGCCAGCAATACGCAATCTCAGTTATGATGAGAGGCTGAGGGAATTAGACTTACCATCACTCGGAGCTAGAAGAGTGAGGGGGGATATGGTGACAGTCTTTAAATTCCTTCATGGTTATGATAGAGTGGATAGGGATCGATATTTTGATATGGCAGGCTCTAGAACTAGAGGTCATAGTTTGAAGCTTCGTAAGAAAACTTCTTTGCAGGATGTAAGGAAATAGTTTTTCAGTGTAAGAGTAGTTGATAACTGGAATTGGCTAAGCGAGGAGGTAGTTAATGCTATCTCAATCCATAGTTTTAAGGAAAGGTATGATAAGTATGACTAAGTATAAAATGGAACCGATGAGGAGACGGGAAGATACGAGCTTTGGGCTCTTTCCCGTAAACACAATTAGGTAATCACAATTAGGTAATCACACACGCACGCACACACCATACACACAAAACTATTTTTTTTTATTTATTGTATTAGTAGCGTGCTGGAATTTGCTATTGTCAAAATGGATGTTGAGTTCGATGTAGTGCTTGATTAAAAGGATTATTCCTTTTATTTTCGTAATATGAGTGTTGATATTAGCCACTACAGACCCCCCCCCCCCGTGCCGAAAATAACACATAAACAGATTTAACAGACAAAAGTTCCCCCCCCCCAGTAGTCTGTTAAATCGAGGGTTGAGTCTATATATATATATATATATATATATATATATATATATATATATATATATATATATATATATATATATATATATATATATATATATATATATATATATATATATATATATATGAATACATATATATATATATATATATATATATATATATATATATATATATATATATATATATATATATATATATATATATATATATATATATATATATATATATATATATATATATATATATATATGTATACATATGTATATATATGTATACATATGTATACATATGTATATATATATATATTTTTTTTTATGATTGTGACACCAGGACGGGCCAAAAAAATAAAATTAAATAAAACAGCCCTCATCGGGCCTGGGCACGAAGAATACATAAAGAGAAACAGATATGGAGAGTGTAATGACTTGTCAGATGTGAAGGGATGAAAGATGTGTGATGAATATCCAAGAATATTCAGTAACTGTAGGCACAGAAAAAGAACCGTAACTGAAGGAAGACTTAACATCGAACTGTCCTGGACAGACCTATATATATATATATATATATATATATATATATATATATATATATATATATATATTATATATATATATATATATATATATATATATATATATATATATATATATTAGTGATGTATCGGATATCCGCCTCTGCAACCGCATCCGCGGAGCCTCCGCAGTAAAATTAATATCCGCATTACTATCCGCAACAGCGTTTTTAAACAACAAAAGATCTGCCTCCACCTTCGCAACTGCATTTTCAGATGACAGAGTCTCAGCATCCGCATTCGCGTTAAAAACACTGCGGATGTTGTGGATTTGTATCAGTGAGAATAATCAGGTGGTGGGATCGTGTGTATGTGTGTGATTACCTAATTGTGATTACCTAATTGTGTTTACGGGAAAGAGCCCAAAGCTCGTATCTTCCCGTCTCCTCATCGGTTCCATTTTAGACTTAGTGATACTTATCATACCTGTCCTTAAAACTATGGATTGAGATAGCATTAACTACCTCCTCGCTTAGCCAATTCCAATTATCAACTACTCTTACACTGAAAAAGTATTTCCTTACATCCTGCGAAGAAGTTTCTTACGAAGCTTCAAACTATGACCTCTAGTTCTAGAGCCTGCCATATCAAAATATCGATCCCTATCCACTCTATCATAACCATGAAGGAATTTAAAGACTGTCACCATATCCCCCCTCACTCTTCTAGCTTCGAGTGATGGTAAGTCTAATTCCCTCAGCCTCTCATCATAACTGAGATTGCGTATTTCTGGCACCAGTTTCGTGGCATGTCTTTGAACTTTTTCAAGCTTAGCTATGTGCTTTTTCAAGTGCGGATTCCAAAAGGGGGCTGCATATTCGAGTTTTGGCCTCACATAGGTTACATAAATATTTCTGAACATTTCCTTGTCCATGTGCCTGAAGGCTACCCTTACATTTGACAAGAATGCATATGCTGCCCTTACTATCATCCCATTTATATGTATTTCTGGAGACAAATCTGCCAGTATGTTTACTCCTAGATCTCTCTCATTTTCTGTCTCTTGAAGTTGTACTCCAGTCACAGAGTAGTCAAGCTTGGGCCTTCTTGCACTTGTACCCATTCTCATTACCTTACATTTCGAAGTATTGAATTTCATTAGCCACTTTTCTGACCACTCATGCAGATTATTCAGATCCTCCTGAAGTTCTCTACCATTGTTCTCGTTTTTTACTTTCTTCACAATCTTTGCATCATCTGCAAACATATTCATGAATGAATTTACAGACTCTGGTAGGTCATTTACATATACAAGGAACAAAAGTGGCCCTAAAACTGAACCCTGTGGAACTCCACTACTAACTCTTCTCCATTCAGACACTGAGTGTCTAACTCTAACCCTCTGTTCCCTTCCTTCTAAGTAAGTTTTTATCTATTCCAAAACATTTCCACCTATTCTAGCCATTGATTGCAGCTTCCTAATAAGTCTCCCATGTGGAACAGTGTCAAACGCTTTCTGGAAGTCTAGGAATATGCAATCTGCCCAGCCCTCTCTTTCCTGTAAGATTTGGCTTACCTCATCATAAAATTCTAATAAGTTTGTTACTGTTGATCTACCTTCTCTGAAGCCATGTTGCCTCACTGACAAAAAGTTGAAGGATTCCAAGTGAAGAGAGATATGTTTCCTTAGTAGTTTCTCCATAACTTTGCAAACTATGCTGGTCAAGGAAACTGGTCTATAGTTCAGAGCCGTATCCCTCCTTCCCTTTTTGAAGATAGGTATCACATTTGCTTGTTTCCAGCATCTTGGAATCTCCCCCGACTCCAGTGACTCCTTAAATATGATACTTAGTGCCACTGATATTGTGTTTGCACATTTTTTAAGCACATGAGGGGATATGTCATCAGGACCTGTAGCTTTATGAACATCTAAATCCATCAGCGCTTTGCATACCTCTGTGGCTGTAAGGTTGATATTTTCTAATACCGGCCCTTGAGCTTCTATCACTGAAATCTGAGGGGGTGGGGGTATTTTCTACTGTAAATACTGACTGAAACTCCTTGTTCAATTCTTTGCAGATCTCTTCATCCTTCTCAGTGATGCTTCCATCCGCTCTCTTTAGAATTAAAACCTGTTCTTTTACCTTCAGTGACTGTGTGTGTGATTACCTAATTGTGATTACCTAATTGTGTTTACGGGAAAGAGCCCAAAGCTCGTATCTTCCCGTCTCCTCATCGGTTCCATTTTATACTTAGTGATACTTATCATACCTGTCCTTAAAACTATGGATTGAGATAGCATTAACTACCTCCTCGCTTAGCCAATTCCAATTATCAACTACTCTTACACTGAAAAAGTATTTCCTTACATCTTGTGAAGAAATTTTCTTACGAAGCTTCAAACTATGACCTCTAGTTCTAGAGCCTGCCATATCAAAATATCGATCCCTATCCACTCTATCATAACCATGAAGGAATTTAAAGACTGTCACCATATCCCCCCTCACTCTTCTAGCTTCGAGTGATGGTAAGTCTAATTCCCTCAGCCTCTCATCATAACTGAGATTGCGTATTTCTGGCACCAGTTTCGTGGCATGTCTTTGAACTTTTTCAAGCTTAGCTATGTGCTTTTTCAAGTGCGGATTCCAAAAGGGGGCTGCATATTCGAGTTTTGGCCTCACATAGGTTACATAAATATTTCTGAACATTTCCTTGTCCATGTGCCTAAAGGCTACCCTTACATTTGATAAGAATGCATATGCTGCCCTTACTATGCCATTTATATGTATGTCTGGAGACAAATCTGCCAGTATGTTTACTCGTAGATCTCTCTCATTTTCTGTCTCTTGAAGTTGTACTCCAGCCACCGAGTAGTCAAGCTTGGGCCTTCTTGCACTTGTACCCATTCTCATTACCTTACATTTTGAAGTATTGAATTTCATTAGCCACTTTTCTGACCACTCATGCAGATTATTTAGATCCTCCTGAAGTTGTCTACCATTGTTCTCGTTTTTTACTTTCTTCACAGTCTTTGCATCATCTGCAAACATATTCATATGTGTGTGTGTGTGTGTGTGTGTGTGTGTGTGTGTGTGTGTGTGTGTGTGTGTGTGTGTGATTACCTAATTGTGATTACCTAATTGTGTTTACGGGAAAGAGCCCAAAGCTCGTATCTTCCCGTCTCCTCATCGGTTCCATTTTATACTTAGTGATACTTATCATACCTGTCCTTAAAACTATGGATTGAGATAGCATTAACTACCTCCTCGCTTAGCCAATTCCAATTATCAACTACTCTTACACTGAAAAAGTATTTCCTTACATCTTGTGAAGAAGTTTTCTTACGAAGCTTCAAACTATGACCTCTAGTTCTAGAGCCTGCCATATCAAAATATCGATCCCTATCCACTCTATCATAACCATGAAGGAATTTAAAGACTGTCACCATATCCCCCCTCACTCTTCTAGCTTCGAGTGATGGTAAGTCTAATTCCCTCAGCCTCTCATCATAACTGAGATTGCGTATTTCTGGCACCAGTTTCGTGGCATGTCTTTGAACTTTTTCAAGCTTAGCTATGTGCTTTTTCAAGTGCGGATTCCAAAAGGGGGCTGCATATTCGAGTTTTGGCCTCACATAGGTTACATAAATATTTCTGAACATTTCCTTGTCCATGTGCCTAAAGGCTACCCTTACATTTGATAAGAATGCATATGCTGCCCTTACTATGCCATTTATATGTATGTCTGGAGACAAATCTGCCAGTATGTTTACTCGTAGATCTCTCTCATTTTCTGTCTCTTGAAGTTGTACTCCAGCCACCGAGTAGTCAAGCTTGGGCCTTCTTGCACTTGTACCCATTCTCATTACCTTACATTTTGAAGTATTGAATTTCATTAGCCACTTTTCTGACCACTCATGCAGATTATTTAGATCCTCCTGAAGTTGTCTACCATTGTTCTCGTTTTTTACTTTCTTCACAGTCTTTGCATCATCTGCAAACATATTCATATGTGTGTGTGTGTGTGTGTGTGTGTGTGTGTGTGTGTGTGTGTGTGTGTGTGTGTGTGTGTGATTACATAATTGTGATTACCTAATTGTGTTTACGGGAAAGAGCCCAAAGCTCGTATCTTCCCGTCTCCTAATCGGTTCCATTTTATACTTAGTCATACTTATCATACCTGTCCTTAAAACTATGGATTGAGATAGCATTAACTACCTCCTCGCTTAGCCAATTCCAATTATCAACTACTCTTACACTGAAAAAGTATTTCCTTACATCTTGTGAAGAAGTTTTCTTACGAAGCTTCAAACTATGACCTCTAGTTCTAGAGCCTGCCATATCAAAATATCGATCCCTATCCACTCTATCATAACCATGAAGGAATTTAAAGACTGTCACCATATCCCCCCTCACTCTTCTAGCTTCGAGTGATGGTAAGTCTAATTCCCTCAGCCTCTCATCATAACCGAGATTGCGTATTTCTGGCACCAGTTTCGTGGCATGTCTTTGAACTTTTTCAAGCTTAGCTATGTGCTTTTTCAAGTGCGGATTCCAAAAGGGGGCTGCATATTCGAGTTTTGGCCTCACATAGGTTACATAAATATTTCTGAACATTTCCTTGTCCATGTGCTTGAAGGCTACCCTTACATTTGATAAGAATGCATATGCTGCCCTTACTATGCCATTTATATGTATGTCTGGAGACAAATCTGCCAGTATGTTTACTCGTAGATCTCTCTCATTTTCTGTCTCTTGAAGTTGTACTCCAGCCACCGAGTAGTCAAGCTTGGGCCTTCTTGCACTTGTACCCATTCTCATTACCTTACATTTTGAAGTATTGAATTTCATTAGCCACTTTTCTGACCACTCATGCAGATTATTTAGATCCTCCTGAAGTTGTCTACCATTGTTCTCGTTTTTTACTTTCTTCACAGTCTTTGCATCATCTGCAAACATATTCATATGTGTGTGTGTGTGTGTGTGTGTGTGTGTGTGTGTGTGTGTGTGTGTGTGTGTGTGTATGTGTGTGTGTGTGTGTGTGTGTGATTACCTAATTGTGATTACCTAATTGTGTTTACGGGAAAGAGCCCAAAGCTCGTATCTTCCCGTCTCCTGATCGGTTCCATTTTTAGACTTAGTGAAACTTGTCGTACCTGTCCTTAAAACTATGGATTGAGATAGCATTAACTACCTCCTCGCTTAGCGAATTCCAATTATCAACTACTCTTACACTGAAAAAGTATTTCCTTACATCCTGCAAACATGTTTTCTTACGAAGCTTCAAACTATGACCTCTAGTTCTAGAGCCAGCCATATCGAAATATCGATCCCTATCCACTCTATCATAACCATGAAGGAATTTAAAGACTGTCACCATATCCCCCCTTACTCTTCTAGCTTCGAGTGATGGCAAGTCTAATTCCCTCAGCCTCTCATCATAACCGAGATTGCGTATTTCTGGCACCAGTTTCGTGGCATGTCTTTGAACTTTTTCAAGCTTAGCTATGTGCTTTTTCAAGTGCGGATTCCAAAAGAGGGCTGCATATTCGAGTTTTGGCCTCACATAGGTTACATAAATATTTCTGAACATTTCCTTGTCCATGTGCCTGAAGGCTACCCTTACATTTGATAAGAATGCATATGCTGCCCTTACTACGCCATTTATATGTATTTCTGGAGACAAATCTGCCAGTATGTTTACTCGTAGATCTCTCTCATTTTCTGTCTCTTGAAGTTGTACTCCAGCCACCGAGTAGTCAAGCTTGGGCCTTCTTGCACTTGTACCCATTCTCATTACCTTACATTTTGAGGTATTGAATTTCATTAGCCACTTTTCTGACCACTCATGCAGATTATTTAGATCCTCCTGAAGTTCTCTACCATTGTTCTCGTTTTTTACTTTCTTCACAATCTTTGCATCATCTGCAAACATATTCATGAATGAATTTACAGACTCTGGTAGGTCATTTACATATACAAGGAACAAAAGTGGCCCTAAAACTGAACCCTGTGGAACTCCACTACTAACTCTTCTCCATTCAGACACTGAGTGTCTTACTCTAACCCTCTGTTCCCTTCCTTCTAAGTAAGTTTTTATCCATTCCAAGACATTTCCACCTATTCTAGCCATTGATTGCAGCTTCCTAATAAGTCTCCCATGTGGAACAGTGTCAAACGCTTTCTGGAAGTCTAGGAATATGCAATCTGCCCAGCCCTCTCTTTCCTGTAAGATTTGGCTTACCTCATCATAAAATTCTAATAAGTTTGTTACTGTTGATCTTCCTTCTCTGAAGCCATGTTGCCTCACTGACAAAAAGTTGAAGGATTCCAAGTGAAGAGAGATATGTTTCCTTAGTAGTTTCTCCATAAGTTTGCAAACTATGCTGGTCAAGGAAACTGGTCTATAGTTCAGGGCCGTATCCCTCCTTCCCTTTTTGAAGATAGGTATCACATTTGCTTGTTTACAGCATCTTGGAATCTCCCCCGACTCCAGTGACTCCTTAAATATGATACTTAGTGCCACTGATATTGTGTTTGCGCATTTTTTAAGCACATGAGGGGATATGTCATCAGGACCTGTAGCTTTATGAACATCTAAATCCATCAGCGCTTTGCATACCTCTGTGGCTGTAAGGTTGATGTTCTCTAATACCGGCCCTTGAGCTTCTATCACTGCAATCTGAGGGGGTGGGGTATTTTCTACTGTAAATACTGACTGAAACTCCTTGTTCAATTCATTGCAGATCTCTTCGTCCGTCTCAGTGATGCTTCCATCCGCTCTCTTTAGCCTTAACACCTGTTCTTTTACATTCAGTTTTCCTCTGATAAAGCTGTGGAAAAGCTTGGGATTTTCTTTAGCCTTCCTGGTGATGTCCCTCTCATAATCTCTCTCTGCCTCTCTCCTTTTACTTAAGTAGTCATTTCTTGCTCTTTTGTAGGTTTGCCAGGCATTTATGTTTTTTCTCCTCCTATACCTATTCCAGCATTTGTCTCTCCACTCCTTAGCTCTTTTACAAACATTATCGAACCATTTCTCTCTGGCATGAATTACACCTACTTTGGTGACAGGTATGCAGCAATCTACTATCTTCCCATATTTCTCACAAAAGATGTCATACATTTCTTGTACAGATTTGTTGTAAAATAAGGTTCTCCAGTCAATAACTGCAAAAAGCTCATTCATTTTGATGTAATCTCCTTTCGGATAGTTCCTCCTCATGTCCTCAGTGCCTCTACTCTCAGGAAGAATGTCTTCAATGTGTGTGATTACCTAATTGTGATTACCTAATTGTGTTTACGGGAAAGAGCCCAAAGCTCGTATCTTCCCGTCTCCTCATCGGTTCCATTTTTAGACTTAGTGATACTTATCATACCTGTCCTTAAAACTATGGATTGAGGTAGCATTAACTACCTCCTCGCTTAGCGAATTCCAATTATCAACTACTCTTACACTGAAAAAGTATTTCCTTACATCCTGCAAACAAGTTTTCTTCTGAAGCTTCAAACTATGACCTCTAGTTCTAGAGCCAACCATATCGAAATATCGATCCCTATCCACTCTATCATAACCATGAAGGAATTTATAGACTGTCACCATATCCCCCCTTACTCTTCTAGCTTCGAGTGATGGCAAGTCTAATTCCCTCAGCCTCTCATCATAACCGAGATTGCGTATTTCTGGCACCAGTTTCGTGGCATGTCTTTGAACTTTTTCAAGCTTAGCTATGTGCTTTTTCAAGTGCGGATTCCAAAAGGGGGCTGCATATTCGAGTTTTGGCCTCACATAGGTTACATAAATATTTCTGAACATTTCCTTGTCCATGTGCCTGAAGGCTACCCTTACATTTGATAAGAATGCATATGCTGCCCTTACTACGCCATTTATATGTATTTCTGGAGACAAATCTGCCAATATGTTTACTCCTAGATCTCTCTCATTTTCTGTCTCCTGAAGTTGTACTCCAGCCACCGAGTAGTCAAGCTTGGGCCTTCTTGCACTTGTACCCATTCTCATTACCTTACATTTTGAGGTATTGAATTTCATTAGCCGCTTTTCTGACCACTCATGCAGATTATTTAGATCCTCCTGAAGTTCTCTACCATTGTTCTCGTTTTTTACTTTCTTCACAATCTTTGCATCATCTGCAAACATATTCATGAATGAATTTACAGACTCTGGTAGGTCATTTACATATACAAGGAACAAAAGTGGCCCTAAAACTGAACCCTGTGGAACTCCACTACTAACTCTTCTCCATTCAGACACTGAGTGTCTTACTCTAACCCTCTGTTCCCTTCCTTCTAAGTAAGTTTTTATCCATTCCAAGACATTTCCACCTATTCTAGCCATTGATTGCAGCTTCCTAATAAGTCTCCCATGTGGAACAGTGTCAAACGCTTTCTGGAAGTCTAGGAATATGCAATCTGCCCAGCCCTCTCTTTCCTGTAAGATTTGGCTTACCTCATCATAAAATTCTAATAAGTTTGTTACTGTTGATCTTCCTTCTCTGAAGCCATGTTGCCTCACTGACAAAAAGTTGAAGGATTCCAAGTGAAGAGAGATATGTTTCCTTAGTAGTTTCTCCATAAGTTTGCAAACTATGCTGGTCAAGGAAACTGGTCTATAGTTCAGAGCCGTATCCCTCCTTCCCTTTTTGAAGATAGGTATCACATTTGCTTGTTTCCAGCATCTTGGAATCTCCCCCGACTCCAATGACTCCTTAAATATGATACTTAGTGCCACTGATATTGTGTTTGCGCATTTTTTAAGCACATGAGGGGATATGTCATCAGGACCTGTAGCTTTATGAACATCTAAATCCATCAGCGCTTTGCATACCTCTGTGGCTGTAAGGTTGATGTTCTCTAATACCGGCCCTTGAGCTTCTATCACTGCAATCTGAGGGGGTGGGGTATTTTCTACTGTAAATACTGACTGAAACTCCTTGTTCAATTCTTTGCAGATCTCTTCGTCCGTCTCAGTGATGCTTCCATCCGCTCTCTTTAGCCTTAAAACCTGTTCTTTTACCTTCAGTTTTCCTCTGATAAAGCTGTGGAAAAGCTTGGGATTTTCTTTAGCCTTCCTGGTGATGTCCCTCTCATAATCTTTCTCTGCCTCTCTCCTTTTACTTAGGTAGTCATTTCTTGCTCTTTTGTAGGTTTGCCAGGCATTTATGTTTTTTCTCCTCCTATACCTTTTCCAGCATTTGTCTCTCCACTCCTTAGCTCTTTTACACCCATTATCGAACCATTTCTCTCTGGCATGAATTACACCTACTTTGGTGACAGGTATGCAGCAATCTACTATCTTCCCATATTTCTCACAAAAGATGTCATACATTTCTTGTACAGATTTGTTGTAAAATAAGGTTCTCCAGTCAATAACTGCAAAAAGCTCATTCATTTTGATGTAATCTCCTTTCGGATAGTTCCTCCTCATGTCCTCAGTGCCTCTACTCTCAGGAAGAATGTCTTCAATGATATACTCCATCAACAACATCACTTGAAGCTAGAAGATTGAGGGGGAATATGGTGACAGTCTTTAAATTCCTTCATGGTTATGATAGAGTGGATAGGGATCGATACAACTAGAGGTTTAGTTTGAAGTGTGAGTGTGTGTGTGTGTGTGTGTGTGTGTGTGTGTGTGTGGTGTGTGTGTGTGTGTGTGTGTGTGTGTGTGTGTGTGTGTGTGTGTGTGTGTGTGTGTGAGTGTGCGTGCGTGCGTGTATGACTGTGTGTGTGTAATTAATTAATTGTGATACCTCATTGTGCTTACGGGAGAGCCCAAAGCTCGTATCTTCCTGTTTCCTGATCAGTTCCATTTTCTACTCAGTGATACTTATCATACCTGTCCTTAGAACTATGGATTGAATTAGCATTAAGTACCTCCTTGCTTAGCGAATTCCAATTATCAACTACTTTTACACTAAAAAAAGTACTTCCTTACATCCTACAAAGAAGTTTCCTTACGAAGCTTCAAACTAAACCTCTAGTTGGATCGATCCCTATCCACTCTATCATAACCATGAAGGAATTTAAAGACTGTCACCATATTCCCCCTCAATCTTCTAGCTTCAAGTGATGGTAAGTCTAATTCCCTCAGCCTCTCATCAGTGTGTGTGTGTGTGTGTGTGTGTGTGTGTGTGTGTGTGTGTGTGTGTGTGTGTGTGTGTGTGTGTGTGTGCGTGTAGAAGGACGAGTGAGGGAGGCTGACAGTTCGTGCCTATGAGGATGAGAGAGAGAGAGAGAGAGGAGAGAGAGAGAGAGAGAGAGAGAGAGAGAGAGAGAGAGAGAGGAGAGAGAGAGAGAGAGAGAGAGAGAGAGAGAGAGAGAGAGAGAGAGGAGAGAGAGAGAGAGAGGAGAGAGAGAGAGGAGAGAGAGAGAGAGAGAGAGAGAGAGAGACGTAAGGGGAAGTCACCAGAGGATAGTATAATTTATATTCTCACTAGAGTGCGACTGAGAGTCAGTGTGAGTAAGGGAGAAAGCAAGCATGATTAAGTGTGAAAGTTAGCAGTAGAAATTGAGAGTGAATAAGAATGATCCTGAGTCCTGCTGACTCCTGAAAATAACTAATTAGCATAAGTTTAATGAGACTGGCTAGTAATGAGAATGCAGTTATCCGAGAGAGGAATGAGTGAGTGGGTTAGACCGAGGTAGCACTCCCTTGTCCCTTTATCTTGGGACAGATTATACACTCAATAGTGTATAATTAATAGTGGAAGGGAGAGCCAGATAGATTTATTGTTGTGTAGGAGAGACCATCTGAAGGAGATTAGCAACTGTAAAGTTATAAATGGGGAGAGTGTAGCAGTGCAACATAGGCTAGTAGTAACTGATTGCAGGCTCATGAAATGTAGGAAAAGTAAGAAGCCGAGGATGGACCCAAAGATAAAGTGGTGGAGATTGAAAGTTGTAGAGCTGAGAGCTATGTTTAGGGGAAGAGTGTTGGAATCGATAAGGTTGCATGAGGATGTACGAGAATGGTGGACAGAGAATAGTAAGGTGATTATGAGGGTTGGTGAGGAGGTATTTGGAAACTCATCAGGAAGGAAACCACCAAATGATAAAGTCATGGTGGTGGAATGAGGAAGTGCAAGAATGGGTGAAGAACAAGAAAGAAGCTAAGAAAAAGGCAGATTTATCAGGACTGAAGCAGGATAAAGAAGAGTACAAGCAGACAAAGAAGGAGGCAAGGAGAGCAGTAGCAAAGGCAAAGGCAGAGAAACTGAATGAAGTCTATGAAGAGCTAGAAATACCAGCAGGAGAGAAGAAAATATTGTGAATTGCCAAGGCCCGAGATGCTGCATCCAAGGACTTGACCCAAGTAAGACAAATAAAGGATAAACAAGGAGTAGTTCTAGCAGAGGAGGATGAAATAAAAAGCAGATGGGAATCTTATTTTAAATGATTACTAAATGAAGAGAACCCAAGAGCAGTATTTGAAGATGGACTTCCAAATGAAGCAGTTACAACAACAGTGGCTAGAAGAGAGGTAGAGCGGGCAGTAAGGAAAATGAAATATGGACAGGCAGCAGGACCTGAAAAGATGCCAGTGGAGGTATGGAAAAGTCTTGGAGAGGAAGGCATAGATATCCTGTGGGACTTAATGCAAAAGATCTTTAGTCAGGAAAAGATGCCAGAGGAATGGAGAGGAAGCTTAATCATCCCAATCTATAAAGGGAAGGGAGACGTTCAGGAGTGTGGAAACTGTAGAGGTATTAAGTTGTTAAGTCATACTATGAAGATATGGGAGAAGATCATGGAGAGGAGACTCAGAGAGGTAACGACAATTGGGGATGAACAGTTTGGCTTCATTCCTGGAAGAGGGACAGTGGATACCATATTTGCCTTGAGACAAATGATGGAAAAGCATAGGGAGAAACAGAAAGGACTGCATATGGTCTTTATTGACCTGGAAAAGGCATATGATCGAGTACCATGTCAAGAGGTGTGGAGGTGTATTAGAGAAAAGGGAGTCCCCGAGAAATTTGTAAGAATCATCCAAGATATGTATGAGAGGGCAGAGGCAACTGTTAAGAGCAGTGTGGGCTTGACAAAAAGTATTTCAGTAAATGTTGGTCTGCATCAAGGGTCTGCTTTGAGTCCATATCTATTTGATATGGTCTTGGATGTAGTAACCCAGGGTATTAGAGAACAGTCTCCATGGTGTATGCTCTTTGCAGATGACATTATACTGTGTAGCAACAGACGAGAGGTAGTGGAGGAAAAGCTTGAGGATTGGAGAAGAGTGATGCAGGATAGAGGACTGAAAATCATTAGGAAGAAGACAGAGTACTTGAGGTTGAGAGATATTGGGGATGGAGAGGTCAATTTGCAGGGGGAGGTGTTGAAATGAGTTGAAAAGCTCAAGTATTTGGGATCAACAGTAGCAGAGGATGGTGACCTAGAGTCAGAAATAACCCACAGAATGCAAGCGGGATGGAAGAACTGGAAGAAAGTGTCTGGGGGTGCTGTGCGACAGGAGAATAGGGATTAAGTTGAGGGGTAAATTGCATAAGACACTTGTGAGACCTGCGATGATGTATGGAGCAGAGACATGGGCAATAAAGAAGACACAAGAGAAAAAACTGGATGTGGCAGAGATGAGGATGTTGAGATGGATGTGTGGGGTGACAAGAAGAGATAAGATCAGAAACGAGATAATTAGAGGTACCTCAAAAGTTAGAGAAATATCAGATAAGATACAAGAAAGTAGACTAAGATGGTATGGTCATGTCGTCAGGAGGGATGAACAGTATGTTGGGAAGAGGGTGATGGAAATGGATTTACAGTGTAGGAGAAGGAAAGGGAGACTAAAGCGTAGGTGGATTGATTGCATCAATGACGACCTGAGGTCTAAAGGTTTGTTGGGTGATGAGGTATGGGGACAGAAACAAATGGAGAAAACTGGCCAGAAACATCGACCCCACATAAAAGTGGGAAAAGATGTAGACGAAGAACAAGAAGAAGAAGAGTGAATAATTAATAGTATTATATATAAATGATTGTGACGTGTCAAAATATCCGCATCCGCATCCGCAACCACGGATATGGAGGTGCAAATAATCCGCAACTGCATCCGCATCCGCAAAAATTTATATTTAACACTCCACATTTTTATCAGCAACAGCATTATATAAAAATACATATCCGGCTCCGCTTCCGCCTCCGCCTCCGCAGATCTCTATTATTCGGTATCCGATACATAGCTAATATATATATATATATATATATATATATATATATATATATATATATATATATATATATATATATATATATATATATATATATAGTATATATATATGTATATATATATATATATATATATATATATATATATATATATATATATATATATATATATATATATATATATATATATATATATATATTCTCTTGCTAAATACCACAACTATGCCTTTCACAACCTCAACATGACAAAAATGATTTCATTATTTGTCACAGACCAAGGCAAGTTCCGTTTGGGTCTTAAGTTATGACAAACAAATAACCCATCAAAATATAGAAGCCTATGAATACATTAGGCAAATATCCTTTGTAACTACTACATACTTTATAGAAGCAATATATTTTAAAGTCAGTATCAACTATAACAGCAATATCTACACTATAAAAACAAACAAGGGGGAAAAAATATCACACCTGTGTTCCCAATGTAACATAAAAACAAATGGCTTGGAAAAGGGGAACTATCATTCCCTCCTGGAGTCATTTTTATTGCAATACAAATGGCAATGAAGGGAATCCAGGCAGATCACGCTGGAAGCCTAACTACCTCAGTCCTTTTTTTACAGTTGTGATCATTCACCGGAATGTGACAATCTTCTTCTTCGTCAACCTGGGGACGCTATTTTTTATGAGCAGCCTCCACCTGACACTGTCACCTGTCATTTTGGTATCCAGGCCCTTGTATTCTTTCATTGGAATATGACATTATGTAAAAAAAAATATAGAAATATAATACATTATTATACAATATTATTTACCTTTCAGAAGTTTTTCTATCACATACAGTTGCACTGTCGATTTTATCTTGACTGGTTCTGTAGGTTTCATAGCCAATGTTGCTGCTAGGGAGCAATCCTCCTCCTGATGCACCATCAGGGGCACCAATGGATAGCAAATGACGCTGGGTGCTCGGTGAAGTATTTCTAAGATACTTATTAAACGTAGAATTCAGAGAAGACAAACCACTATTCAATTCGTCACTCCACTCACACTGAGTAGTATTGTTCAAGGAATTCTCGCCCCAACTGAAATATAAAATGATAAAAAAACAATGCACTGATTAATTTATAAGCATATTTTTAGCTGCAAATAAAAGGAAAACTTAACACAAAACATATTATACTTTATAATTAATTGTAGGGTTAATTTTTCTTCTAGTTTCACTTAGAATGCCATAAGAACCAGCAATAATGCAGCACTAGTAATAATTTTCTCTTTAGATCCATAGGATCTAACAAAGACGATCTTATTTAGGAAACTACAGTGAATATAAATGATGAATTGATTAAATTAATGCAAACTAACAAAATTAATTGACAAATAAATATAGTACCCATATCTCTGTCACACTAATAAAACATATGAAGATCAAGTATCACAAAAAGAATTATTACTGCTCTGTTGTGCGTATGGTTTGAATATTTTAAAAGTAAGAAGTTACCTCTTGCAGCTGAGTCTGAAGAGTATCATAGCCATTACACCTTACCTTTTAAGGTTGCTTTTCAATGTATTTTTTGAATTGGAGACAGAAGTGCTATCTTGCCTTAAAGAAGACCATTTATGGGTGTCACGTACTGGTGAAACACTTTGTCTGCCATGGGACTGAGAAAGCCAGTTATGGGTAGAGGAGCAAGTATCACTCTTTTGCTTGTTAGTAGTAGTTGGAGATGACTGGCGATCACGAGTTGGTGATGACTCTTTATAGTTATCTCTTGAAGGTGATGACCAACTGCGACCAGTAGGGGATGGGCTTGATATATCATGATCTCGTGTTGGAGATGACCATTTGTATGTATCTCGAGTTGGAGATGGCTCACTTTGCCTCTCATACTCACAGTCTTTTTTATTATCTCTTGTGGGTGATGACCATCTGTTGCTATCACGAACAGGAGATGGCGAAGCACTAAGCCTATCCCGAGCTAGGGAAGACCATAACTGAGATTCACTATTGGGGTCTCTTCCACTCTCTCGTACTGAGGAAGATTTACAGTGGCTATCACGTCTCAGAATATCATGAGTGGGAGATTGCCTATCACGGGTAGGGGATGCCCAGCTACGTATTCCGGCCAAAGACTCACTGAGGCTATCGCGAATTGGGGAAGAGCCTCTCTGACTATCATAAGTTCTTGAAGATAGCTTGTCTGTACCTTGTAAGGAAGACTGATTTTCATTATTAGGAGATAACCAGGTATGACCGTCAGATGAAGAATCACGAACAGGTGGTGACTTACTTCGACTGTCACGAATTGGAGAAGCCCAACTGCGAGTACCACGATTTGGTGATGGGGATTTATTTTTCTCATCTGTTGATGACCAGTTCTGTATATCATGCGTGAGTAAAGACCAGTTGGGGTTAGACAGAGGGGCCCAATTTGAAGTATCTTTTGATGTTTCACGAGAGGGTGAAGACCAACGGTGAACCTTAGATAAGTTTTCTTGAGAGAAAGATGAAGTTAAATTAGACAAATTATTTCTTTGGCCAGAAGAATGCAATGACTCTCGCGGTGATGCCCAAGAGGGTTTTTTCAGGGTCGGAGATGCAGTTCCAACGGACCATCTACCAGACGGTGTATTAGGATTAGATTTCCAAGACCAATTATCAGATGCCCTTCTTGGCAAAGGGGAACCTATGGTTGGTTCCAATTCCAAGCCAGAACAACTACCACTCCTGCCTAAGTTTGTCCCATATGAGCCATATTCATTTATGATCCCATGATTAGATGACCTGTAATCAGGAGATCTATCCTTTGAGGAGAGGTATTCTTTTTCAAATTCAGCAAGTCCCATATCAAAGTCGAACTCCGGTGACTCCTGTCCAGTTCCCTCCATCCTTACAGAGTCCATCATGGATATTCCAAGACCTAATCCTGAAGCCCCCAGGCTTGATCCTTTACGTGAGGTAGGTTTTGAAGGTCCCATTAAAGCCTGCATCTGAAGTTCTGCTGCTGAGAAGGGGTCATAAGGAGCTTCCCCAAGTCTGCCAAGGGAGGACAACCCTGTCAGACTTCAGGCAAAAAAATATCTACACAATACAGTCAACTCTTTAAAAGTGACAGCAACCTAAAGCCCACATACCATTCTGTCATATACTAATGTATGTAAAATCATGCAATATATATAAAAGCTAATATAATATAAAGCCTGTACACTGGGATTATAACTAAAAAATTAGTGTAAATTTTAGTAATACTATAATATACAATATTAATTAATAAAGCATAATTACGCTGTGATCATAAAGAATCATGCACATAAAAAATGTAGTAAGCTACTGTGGCAAAATAATGAGGATGACCAAATGATGTACAAAAAGTCTTTTAAGAGAATATGACTCCAACAGCATAACACAAACCATAAATTTCAAGTAAGTGTAAAGTGACGTATCTTAAAATATCCTCATTATTAATTGCTGTACAGAACATGCAGTTAAGCTAACACAAAAAGAGATCAGTGTGAAGGACGAAGTCAACAAAAATAACAATTGATCTTTATATTTCTTTGTTACCTTTTGTGGTTCCCTGATTTGGGATGAATGTTCTTCTTAGATTTTTCAAATATTTTCTTTATATTTCTTCCTGTTCTTTCTGATGCCCTGTTTTGTGAGCCCACTAATGTCTTAAACATGGCATAATCTCTTTTGGATATGATGACACCAGCAGAGTTCTGTGTCCTGTTATATGAATTTAAGTCAATTCCTCCTTTGCCATACAAAGACTCTTTCTTTGGGCTCCTTGAGCGAGATTTTCTGTGTCTTGCCTCTGAGTCAACACAGCAATGGTTTCCAGTATAATTCTTTTCAATTTTGTCTTCACTGTTTCTGTACACACTATTTCTATCTCTCTGAACAGTTTCTCTGGATCTTGATCTTCTCCTACTTTCATAAAGATTTTCACTACTATCATTAATTTTCCTTTCAAGAGATGTAGTCACTCTTCGCCTACTGTCCTGCTCAAGTGCATCGGATGCTCCCTCTCTTTTGCGTCTTAAAATTTCCCTAACGCTCTCTTTATTCGCACTTTTGACATTACTTAATCGACCACGCTTGGACAATGGAAAATCAAGACTTAAATCTTTTGTCACATCATACTGTCTATGTACGAGGGTTTCTTGCCTTCTTTGCTGATACGTTTCATCACATACAATATTATGTTCATTATCTCTTTCGTCTTTCAATCTATATTCACCATCTTCCCAAGTTTCATCCTCAAAATGAACAGACCTCGGTCTGCCATAACACACGTCTATTGCCTCATCATCACCACTAATGGAAGTAGAGGATTTCAGAAAGTTTTCTTCAGTGGGTATGTCGAGTTCTTCTTCTTCACTGTCATACCTCAACTCATTGAGAATTTCATTGTCACTATCACTGTCACCATCATTATTATCTACTTTCGATTTTTTTAAAGGATCACTATCATTATCATATGTTGTTCCATTCACATTGCAAGCATCTTTACTAGCATACCAATTATCGTTTCTCAAAACCTCTTCTGTATTCCTTCTGTTTTCTTTTTCAACTCTTTCATCCATTGAGATTTTTTCGCTATTGCAATCTTCTTCCTCAATGACTGGATTATTTGGCATCTCAATTATCCTATCATATCTCTCTATCGTATTCCATTCCGTCCTGTTCACATTCTTTTTTCTGTGGTTGATTCTCTCTTTTTCCACTTTACTGAAGGATTGATAAGAGAATAAAAAGAGGAGAAAGGGAAAAATAGTTTGTTAGTTAAAGGCTCATGGTGTATTTAGATTCTCACAGTCAGTACAACAATTAGTTTTAGTGTTGATGGATGTTCACAGTCAGTACAACAATTGGTTATAGTTTTGTTGGATATTCACAGTCAGTACAACAATTAGTTACATCACAATAGTATTAGTTCAACATTCAGGTAAGATGTTATTTTGGAAATGAAGGTCATGATCAACTATAAATATGCTGTTCGACCCAAATTATTTCCCCTACTACCGGCACAAGAACTATATAAAAAGAGACCGACAGTAGTGCAGCAATTACATACATATTAAAAAGCCTTACCATATGCTAAGTCTATTTTACAGCTACCTCTCAGAACGAGAAATACACACTTTGGGTAACAACACATTTATATTTGGGAACTTGGCCACATGAACATATCACTATTGTGTGCTCAGTTAATTTGCATAAAATGGAACATTCCAGTGAGTAATGGAGACATCTTAGCTAAATTGTTAAAACGTCAACATATAATATTAAGTAACCAGCAATGGGTTAAAAGAACACCCATGAAATGTTCAAACTGGTTAAACTATACGCACACAACTTGTCCTAAATGAGGTATTAGCAGCTTTTTCTTACCTTTAAAGGATTCATTTAGATCACTCTACATTACTGCTCTCAACAGGTAGTGATAAGGATGTCTCAATGTATAATAAATATTATTAGGCCCAAAGCATAAGTTTCTAATATTTATGGTGGATTTTGACCCATCACTATCAGAAGGAAGGCACATGGCACAGCTATATTAAGAAACATAATTTTTACCAGATGTCTTTGGTGGGAAGTAACACCACTGCTGACATCTCAAATGTCTCATTCAACAGCAAAACTGTAGAAAATGTGTAAGGAAAAATAAAAAGAGGGGAACTATCACTGTCAAAGAAAACACACAAACTGGTAGGCTACTTCTATTTGTATTTCTGAACATGAAAGGTTATAGACAAAATACCACAGGCAGAAAACTGGGGAAGAGAAAAGCAAAACATGAAAAGAAGAATAAATCGCCAAATCAGATACTATGATAAGAAGCTAATGGAAATAACGCATCATGTAACAGAGAAAAATATAGCAATCAGTGGATAATTAGAGAAAACACAACTAAAACCTGGTTAAAGAGACACTAGTACTATTGAGCTTCCTTCAGGAAGACAGAATAAAAGTCTCGAACTTATTATTCAATCTATAGTAAAATTAGACAAGAAAAAGTAGCATACGACAATCCATGGTAAAATTCCCGAGCACAGAAGAAAAAAAAAAGGAATTGGACCCTAACAAAAACCAAAAAGCCAGACCATAATAGAATATATAAACAACAGCTGACCTTTGCTAGACCGACATTAGAAATTAGAATTCTTCTATCTAATCCATACTATCAACTCACTGCCTGAGTAATAGTAATATCTAGAATATGATAGAGTATTTTACAGTTAAATAATTAACGTAAATTCAACAAAGGTACTTCACATAACTGCCGAACACTTTACAATTCAGAAGCAGTAGAGCCTGCTGCTAAGAAGATGGTATGGAGAGAAGCGATTCACGCTCCCTGGATGTCAGGAGCTTTTTAAACTTTAGGGACTATAGAACAGGCATATAAGGGTCTTGTTTTAATAGTGTAATGAGCTCCACCGATGGCATTTCATGCCACTGGTGTATTCACTATTCCTGCTGCATTGGCAGGGGCTAGGAGGGAAAAATACAGCTTCGGTTTCTCTAACACTCTTTCAATGATTATCGGATAATTTCAATTTTATATCATGGCCCTTGATGGGCTTACACTCAGGTCCTTAGATATAGAAATATTGTACCTGGAATGGCTATTTCTAAATATTTTCCTCCGCCATCTGTTTCCTTCCTGACAGAATGGGCCACAATGTACAACAGAAGCTGGGCAAAGTACTTGATAAATTTCTGCCTTATGAAGACACTTAAAATCATTCCACTGAGGAGCAGCAATGGAGAGGGATACAACTCAAAACCGGTTAGTGGAGAAATGACCAAAATGATCAGTATCACATTATAACGTAAATAAAATCTATTCTTAACAACTAGTACATATCAACAAATGCAAAAATAAAATTAAACATACCAAAAGGGTTAACTTTTACCATTAATCAATTTTCAAGTCTTCTGCTTGAGACTTAGATAATATTCTTGCATATTACTATGCAATATTAAATTTTACGAAAAAGGGCTACTTTGTTCGATGAATGAAGTTTATATTCATATTTTATATGGAAAATGGTAAATAGTTTTCAAACAACAAAAGTAGGCACGTCTACATAACTGAGAAATTTAGTCCAAAGAGAAATTCAACTATCTATTTATCAGCCTTGAAAAAGTCTAAAATTTTGTAGTGTTAATTCTGATTATTTAAATAGTAACGAAGCACATGACTGACATATATTATTTCATGACTGTACATTTCACGACTGTACATATAAAAATAAGCTGTAAAATTGTCCCAAACATAAAACAATGAGGCAGGATCTGATAATGCAAACACTTACTGTTAGAAAACGGAGAAATATATGAACAAATCTGAGAACAAAAAATATCTCATAGCAAAATATTGCCAAACCACTTTAAAAGATGCTGCAAGTGAAAATGTCTAAGGCTGTAATAGATTTTTTAATGAAGGCTCATGCCACTACTGATATACGGTAAATGCAACATCTTAATTAACAAGGTATATATTCCATGCTTACTTTTCAGACTTATTCAATTTTTTTTTCTTTTTTTTACCATTTTCAGCTACAATTAGTCTCCACTCAATTGGAGGTGTAAACAGACATGTTGAAGCTGGGGGATTAGGGTTGGATCCCTTTCTTAATAGCCCGCAGTGGGATAAACCTGAGTCAGTCAAGCTTGTCGATTATCGACTCACATGCTCTACCATTGAGATACTGTGGCCCACTTATAGTCCTCTTATATGTTTCAATTTTTCCAGATATTTACATGCAGATCAGTGGATCATAAATTACTGGATTATATCACTCAAAGGCTTATATCAATATTATTTTATAGTGTCAAAGGCATAACATAATTTGAGGATTAATATTATGATTGGATTTGCTAGCATCTCTCCACTCCCTATTTGAGTTTATTTCCAACAAGATAACGTTTCCTACTAAAGGCACAGAGGTACAAATAAGCAAGAAAAGGACGTGGCAGGTCTTCATTATATCCTGCTTATCAGTTTTCCCTGTTCATCACAAATTTTGGGACAAATTAAAAAAATGAGGTAGGAAGAGACCGCCAGTTCTTCAGTTATGCATTCCTCTCAGGCGGCTCTTATGGCATGTAGGAAATACAGGAGAGGAGTGCTTTCCCTCCTATTTCAAAGGAAAAAACTCATTTGACAATATATTAATTTATCACAGCAGTGCTTTCTGACAACATAGGCCCCAAGATTAGTGTAATCTAATCATACTGCGCTGCCTTTATAAATTCAAAGACTTAGTATCCTACAATATTATCACACATCATTTGGAATGAAATAAGGACTTCAGTGAATCTGTATACTTAAAATAAAATTTAGAAATCATAAATCATTAGAAAATTCTTCCTTAGCAAATTGTAAAGTTTATTTTGGATGGAGCTGGTAGTGGTATTTTGGTTTCTAATATTAATCACAAGAATAATTGTGCTTGGGAACGGGGGATAGAGAATACTGTATTCCTATTACTTGTGTGTTGTTAGAGTCAACTCAAGAGGAGAGTAGTGAGGCCTGGAAACCCATTCCTACCATTATTTTTATATCTTCGGCCGCAAAATAGCAGGAAATGGTGGAACATTGTATGACAAAGCCTTGTTCACTATGGCAACTCTGCTAGCTCCTGCAGGATATGAGATCACGATGGAAAAAGTAGTATAAAATATACCTCAAAAAATAATAATGCATGAGAATATGGATCTCATGGAACTCTAAAATAAAAAACAACACATACTTTGCATAGGTGGCTTCTAAAGATGAGGAACAGGCAGGAGGTGTTTCACCAGCTTCGTCTCCTTCAGGTTCTCCTCTTTTAGGGTCAGGAGGGCTGATACACACACTGAAAACACAAGAAAAACTGGGATTAAAGACACTGATTAATCTTTTAATCCATTAAAACCTAAAAGTGTTCTATAAAAAGACAATAATATAATATACCGGAAAAAACTATTCAGTCAATTGAAAACGTAAAGGTTTTCATGTTACAATACATACCTTTTATGGAGCAACAGTAGCATTTATTATAAGTTAGTTTTAGTAAGTATTTAAGCATTTGATTTTAGCATGGCTACATAAAAATGTGAGTAAAATAGTTTTTCTTAATTTGAAAGATTTTTTAAGTTACTACATTTACTCTAAGTCTTCACTATATCTAAGAAATTTCACTTAGCAACTTTGCATTTCAAACTGAACGAATAATAAAAGTTATTTAGTGCTTTGAATCCTATAAACATCTTTACAGGTTTTACATGTTGTTAAATGAAGTAAAGGAAAAGAGTTAGTATAAAAGAGTTTTAATAAGATTACCAAATAATACTAGCTTCTTTGTATCATGAACATGATTAACACCTTCCGTACAGTCTATAACTTTTAATTATGGAAATGAAAGAAATAGAAAGCAAATTAGGTTAAATATTTAACTATTATTTCCTCAAACTTGGTATGTAAGTGGCTGGTAACAACAGAGGAATTACATCTATAATACTGTATGATAATGCAATGGTCTACATGTAAATATCATAAATAAAGTTAAACTTGAACAAGTTAGATATTTATATATCTGATTTTAACATCAACATTATCGTGTATTAGAGCTTATTCATTTCTTCTACATTTTCTCAGTTTGCTATTACATGATATTTTTATATTTCAAATGCGTTTAAGCGCTACATCTTATAACTATTTGTTTTTCTATATTTCCAAGTGCTATATCTTTATACTAACAAAAGAAATCAAGGAGTACCTCTTCCAGAAATGAGTGCTATAAAAACAACAAGAGGCATTCAGGCAAATATATCACGAAAGTAAAACAGAGAGGTCAGACATAGAAGTCTGAGTAGTTAGGCATTACCTAGCCATCATATCCGAGGCAAGATCACGGTGTCTGGCCATAGGGGTACTGGAAGAGGTGCGACGTAGGGAAGACCTAATAGACCCCTGACGGACCAGAGGTGGGACCCCACCACAAAACGATGCACGGCCAGCTTGCATGCGAGATAAACCATATCCAGACGGCTGTCCATAACTTGAGGACTGGCCATATCCAGATGATTGGACATATTTGGAAGTATGGCCATAACCGTAACCAGTGGAAGACCCATATCCTGAGCTCATCCCAGTCACTGAAACATGAAAGACTTATAAGTTTACCAATACCATCATTAAAAAAAAATACAGCACTATATATTGCTACCTAATACGTCTCTTTTAAGCTATAATTATCAATTACACTGAGAAATTCTGAATGCTTAACATTTTCTTCATTTTATCAATACGTTCCAAAGATAAGAATTAACAGGAATATCTGGAGCATAAAAACTATAAAATACAAAATTAGAATTTTCTTGTTTCATATTCAAGTCAACATTTCAACAAACTAATAAAAAAACGAAGTATCAATAGGGAATACATCTTACTATTATTATGTAGTCAAAA
>JAXCGZ010019054.1:5000-85000 GCA_037179515.1 Halocaridina rubra
TTTGCTTCTGCTACTGTTCTCCAAACTCCACCGAGTTTGTGTCTTTCTTTAAATATCTCTCCTCGTGCCATGAGTCCTTGCTATCTTCTCACCCACATGCCGAAGTTCTCTACATTGGAGACTTCAATGTACACCACAGTGAGTGGCTTCATTCTTCTCACACTGATGTGGGAGGAAGTGAGGCTCTTGCTTTCTCTATTACTCAGGATCTGGAGCAAATTATCAAACATCCTACTCGCGTTCCTGATCGTCACAAACATGCTGCAAACACTCTTGACCTATTTTTTACTTCTAACCCTTCAAACTACTCTTATTCTGTGCTTTCCCCTCTTGGTAAATCTGACCACTCCATGATCTCTGTCTCTTCCATTTTCGCTCCCCCACCACCAATCCCTCCTACTCAACGCCGCCTTTTGCACTTCGAGCGAACCCAATATGAAAATTTGCGTAACTTTCTCTTTGACTTCCCATGGGATGACTACTGCTTTCGGTCCCGCAATCCTGATCGGGTAGCTGTAAAAGTTGCCGAGATCATGACCGCGGGAATGGAGGCGTACATCCCCTCTTCTACAAAAACTTTCTCTCCCTTTAAACCTTGGTTTGACCGTGCCTGCTCCATGGCTATCCAGGCTAGGAATCAGGCTCACCGATCTTACCAAGCCTCTCCTTCCGATTTAACTCGCTCTGCTTTTATTATAGGTAGGAATCGCTGTACAGCTCAGATTCGAAGGCCTAAGGCTTCCTTTATAAGAAGGAAAGTTGATGACCTTAACTCCTCTCCCACTGACAAATGCTTCTGGTCCTTAGCCAAAAACCTCTCCAAAAACTTCTGTAACTCAAGCTTTTCCCCTCTCATTCGTTCTGATGGTTCTATAGCTTGCTCTCCCACTGACAAAGCCACTCTCTTTGGCTCTCATTTTTCTGCCAACTCTTCTATCAACGATTCCAGCGCACCTGTTCCTCAGTCTTTTCCCCTCTCTAACCCTATGCCCTCCCTTATCCTTTCTTCACGCAAAGTTCATAAGGTTCTTTGCTCACTAAAGACAAACAAGGCATCTGGTCCCGATGGTATCCCTGCAAGGTTCATTAAGGAGTTTGCAGATGAACTGGCTCCTGTGCTTTGCCGTCTTTTTCGCCTCATTCTGTCAACCAGTATCTATCCTTCATCTTGGAAGCATGCTCTAGTTCAACCTGTTCCTAAGAAGGGTGACCGCTCTATTCCTTCTAACTACCAACCTATTGCTCTAACCTCCTCTATTGCTAAAGTTTTCGAAACTTTGCTCAATGCTCACTTCTTGAAACGCCTTGAATCTAACTCACTTATCTCCGATCACCAGTACGACTTCCGCAAGGCAAGATCCACTGGTGATCTCCTGTCCTATCTTACTCATGTATGGTCATCTTCTCTGAGGAACTATGGGGAATCCTTTGTCGTCGCCCTTGATATCTCTAAGGCTTTTGACAGAGTCTGGCACAAGGCTCTGTTGGCCAAACTCCCTGCCTATGGCTTTACCCCTTCTTTCTGTTCTCTGATTTCCAGTTTTCTTACTGACCGTTCTATATCTGTAGTTGTTGATGGCGCAACATCTAGCCCTTTCTCTGTTTCCAGTGGTGTTCCACAAGGCTCTGTTCTTTCACCTACTCTCTTCCTTCTCTTCATCAATGATCTTCTACAATCCCCATCTTCCTCTCTTCTTCATGCCTTTGCCGATGATTCTACCCTTCACTTTTCCTCTGCCTTTTCTTCACAACCTTCATCTGTTACTCGTAATCAATCTCGTATCACTCTTTCTTCTACCCTTAACTCCGATTTGCAGAGAGTATCTGAATGGGGCACTCAAAATTTAGTTAAATTCAATGCCTCCAAGACACAGTTTCTGGCTATATCTTTATCTTCTCCTCCTGATAACCCTATTGTCTTCAAAACTAATGAAATTTACCCTCTTAACTCTATCAATATATTAGGAATCCATATAGCCTCTAACTTGTCTTGGAGGAATCACATAATCCAAATTTCTAAATCTTCATCCAAAAAAATTGGGGGTTTTGTTTCGTTTTCGTTATTACTTTTCCTCATTGCAGTTACTTAAAATTTACAAAGGTCTTGTCCGCCCCTGCTTAGAATACTGCTCACACATCTGGGGTGCTTCTTCCTTTACTTATCTTCTTGATAGGGTTGAATCTAAGGCAGTCAGACTCATCAATGATCCTTCTCTTACTTCTAACCTGGATTCTCTCTCTCTTCGCCGTAAGGTATCTTCCCTTTCGCTTTTCTATCGCTGCTACTTCCATCGCTGCTCTGATGAGTTGGCGAGTTGCATCCCTCCTCCACTGCCGAGGCCGCGTAACACTCGCCAAGCGGCCTCATCTCACAGGTACTGTGTGGAGATTTGTAGCTCGCGGATTGGTCGGTGCAGCGACTGCTTCTTCCCATCTACCTCCAGACTCTGGAACTCTCTTCCTCCTTCTGTCTTTCCTAATTCTTATGACCTTTCATCCTTCAAAAAGCAGATCTATCGTCATCTCAGAGCCTAGTCCTCCATATCTCTGGGTCCTCTTTACTTTGACTGTTTTTTTCTGTCTGTCGTTTTCCTTTGTGTGACATTACCTCATCTCTGCCTTGCCCTTAACCTTTTTCTTTTCCTTCGTCTTGGTATTTGCTCGTGCCCGGGCCTTTGTTGATGAGGGCAGTTTCTGCCTGTCCCGGTGTCACACTCTTAAAAAAAAAAAAAAAATATATATATATATATATATATATATATATATATATATATATATATATATATATATATATATATATATATATATATATATATATATATATATATATATATATATATATATATATATATGACTACGTAAGGAAATATAAAAAAAATTTTGAGATCCTTAGTAATGTCAGGTTTATTACTTATTTTCAGAAGAATCTGAGTTGTACAAATGAATGAAACGATATATATACATACAGAAACAAGGAGAAAAATGGGAATTAGCAACTCATCATCGGAAGTCGAGCAATGGCAATACCGCCGTATGTTTTATTAGTTTAATGGGGTGTGAATACCGAGTAAATAAGGCACGGACAATGGTAGGAGGACATGAGAACTTATTACATTGCTGAAAATAGTAGTAACAATGAACAAATCACTAAATTTAATAATAATAATAATAATAATAATAATAATAATAATAATAGTTATAATTATAATAATAGTAATAATAATAACTATTAATAATAATAGTAATAATAATAATGATGATAATAATAATAATAAATATGATAATTATAGAAGTAATACTAACCAAAAATCTAAATTACAACAGTACAACAGATGTCTGTATATATTACGCCTCATTCGTTTGTACAGCTATTTCTCTGAAAATAAGTAATAAATTTGAAAGTACTAAAAGGATCTCAAAAGTTATTTCAATTTCCTCACGTAACTATATCCATTCACATATTCAGAATATTCACGTATGATTGATTCGGTTTTTACTTCAAGAACTCCCTTTTCTACTAAGGACTAGGACGGTTGCCTTCTTGCGAAGGATTTGCTTTTGCAGATGAAATCGTTACCCTGAGTGTATGCCCTTCCTAACCTCAGTCCGTGACGGTGCGTGAACCCTCGATCTGCCGCCTCAGAGTCGCGGACGCTACCATTTTGCCACGGAGACTACATTCAAAATATTTACGTGTTTCTCGTAAATAGAATTATATATATATATATATATATATATATATATATATATATATATATATATATATATATATATATATATATATATATATATATATATATATATATATATATATATATATATATATATATATATATATATATATATAATATATATATATATATATATATATATATATATATATATATATATATATATATATATATATATATATATATATATATATATATATATATATATATATATATATATATATATATATATATATATATATATATATATATATATATATATATATATATATATATATATATATATATATATATATATATATATATGAGTGATATTTGTGCATGTATGTACAGTATGCCTAAAATTATGTATTGCATATGATAATATTAATTACTATAATAACAGGATGATTAAAATAATAGATAGTAAATGCAAAAACGAATATTTTCAATAACCTGATTAATTCCAAATGAATAATAAGTCTCCCATATTATTTCTCTAATTCCGTTTTCTGTTATTGTCATATGTTGTCAAACGAGCGCTAGTTATTTTATTAGAAAATATATTTTAATTTGTTTTTAAAGTTATTTTGTGATTTATTATTTTGGAGATGTTTACTCATTTAGATAAATGATGATTGTTTCATATTATAATTTAAAAAAAATTATATTTATATTGCTACGTCACTCGTTTGTTTATATTTATAGTTTGTAAACAATAACATCGGTACCGGAGGCTTCTTTACCGGGACTTATACAAAATGTAAGTTTAATCGCATTTATTTAACGTAATCTATGTAAATTTAATCTTATATTGTAATAATATTACATCTATGAATGGTAATGATCCTATTAATCGTCAATTTATGATATAAAATACCTTAGAAGAGCTTCTGTTAAGAACTAAATACATATATTTTTTTTTTAATGTTCGTTCTCTTTCGTCTATTAAAGAAAATGTCTACGTGGAATGTTGTACTCATTAGAGCCAGTATGCTAGCTTTTGTACGTTATAGTATGAATTTGGTGGTCTCTTATTTTCCTGTTTTTTTTCAGTATTAAAATTGGGTATCGGGGAAAACTGACCCCTTGACAATTTGTCTCTTGGACAACTGCCGCTTTGATCGATTTCCTTAATGATTCGTCAGTAATGTTAGGTTAGACTTTATATTGTAGGTAATTGTAACTTCAAATATGTAAATTGGAATTAAAAACATATAACTAGGAAAGTTTTCCTAGGATCCTAACTAGGAAGTTTTGAAAAATGTTTAGATCACCTAACGAATGACTGCAAAAGAAAAAAAAAATAAATAACAATGAAATACTTCGAAAGTAACACACACAAAAATAAATCAATTTCAGTTATCAACTTGTTTTGAATTGGGTTGAATTAGTCGTCAAATCGTAACAAATATAAACAAAATCTAATAAATTTCGTCTGAATTTTTCTTGTGCAGGGAAGTGAATGTAAATATTTACCCTAATATTTTTCATACAGTAGATACAGACACTCCCCAACTTACAGAGTTAGGTTCCAGAAGTCAGTTCGTAAGTAGGATTGTTCGTAGGTTGTGTATAGGCCTAAGGTAAAAAAGCACTGTACAGTACAGGTTGCTAATTCATTTAGGTCACTTAGAGATGAATGTGACAGTGGCGGCAGCAATTCTTCAGGAACCATAGAGTCAGATAGGTGTACTAGCGATCGTAAAAATGGAAGTGGGAAAAGCTCTCAGGTCAAGAGCCTAGGTAAGTCTCCCAAGGTCGGAGTAACCCATCCTCTGGATAAGTCTCGTTCTTTGGTAATTGTAGGGGATTCACTATGCAGATATGTAGACAGGAAACTCAGGCATAGAGTTAGAGGAAAATATTTTTTCCCTGGAGCAGGTATGAAGAAGGTGGGTGAGTCAATAAATAGCTGGATTGAGAAAAAAGATGTTGTTTGTTTGATAGCTGGGGGAAATGACGTGCAGGATGGTAGAAGTGAAGAGCTGATTAGGTTGTATAGACAAGCCCTGGATAAGATTAGGAAAAGAGGTGCAGTTCCTGTGATGTGTGGTATTCTCCCTAGGCTTAGCCAAAGTTCAGAGTGGTGGTCTCGAGCTATAGGAGTAAATGCTAGGATGAAAGTCTTCTGTCGGGAGAATAATATAGGTTTTATAGACGGGTGGGATCACTTCACTAGTCGTAAGCATATGTATGCAAGGGATGGAGTGCATCTTTCTAATTCAGGTGTCTCGGTATTGGCTGGTATGATAGACAGAGAGGTAGGGGGGTTTTGTTAGACACAAATAATGAAATGATTAATACTTGTGCAGAGAAATTAGTCAGTAAGGGTTCAGTAAATAGTGGGTCAAATAACTGGGAGTCTAAGGATAAGAACCATTTGTTACATAGAACAAATATTAACAAAAAGAATAGCCACAAGAAGGGTGAAGCTAGAGAAAGTTTAAAAGTATATTATACAAATAGCCGTAGTTTAGGTAACAAGATAGAAGAACTGAGAGCCATAGTATGTAGTGAGAGACCGGATATAATATGCATTAGTGAAAGTTGGATTAAATTAGAAAGCAAACACCTTAAAGCTGAGTACATAATTACAGGATATAAACTTTATAATGCTGATCGTAGTGCAGATAAAAGAGGGGGAGGGGTAATTATGTATATTAAAGATAGCCTCAGAAGCTGCATTAAGTCTGGAATTAAGACAAATCTAAATTCAGAAACCTTATGGGTTGAAATTAAAAATAATATAGAAAGTCTAGTTGTAGGAGTAGTCTACAGACCACCTGATCTAGATAATATAGAGTCGCAAGTTATATACGATGAAATTTCTAAAGTGAGCAGGTCAAATAGAGTTTGCATTGTAGGCGATTTTAATTTTAGACATATTAACTGGGAAACCATAACAGGTGATAGTAGCTCTAAGGAGTTTTTGGAAGTAGTAGAAGACAATTTCCTTTCTCAGCATGTACATGAAGCAACACGGGGGGCGAATACATTAGATTTAGTTCTTAGTAATAGAGAGAATATGGTTACAAATTTAGAAGTTGGTGAAAAATTGGGCAACAGTGACCATGATTCCAGTAGATTTAACATAATTTTCAAGGAAACTATAAAGGAAAATAAGAATATTGTTCCAAACTTTAGAGCAGGAGATTTTGAGGGCTTAAAAACTAAATTATCTAATGAGGTATGGGAAGGGATTTCTGGGGTACAGATGTGGGTAGTTAATCCAGCAGGTCAGGCCGCAGGTAGCGGATTACCCCGAAATTTGGGTACACATGCCAAGGATTATCACAAGATAAGATCAATACATTAAATTCTCTCACAGGAAAGAACAGCAGCCCGTCAGTTAATATAAATTTGGATGAGGAATATAACAATTTTGTCATGACTCTTAAGAATAGTCAGAGAGACTATATTCCCATGAAACATTGCAGATCAAGAAAAAATGACCCTAAATGGATGAACAATAGAATAAAGAATCTTATAGGTATTAAAAGAGGAATATACAGGAAACTAAAAAGAGGTGAAGAGCAGGTGAGGCAGCAATATATACAGTTAAACAGGGAAGTTAAAAAGATAGAGAGTCGAAAAGAAAATACGAAGTTCGAATAGCAGGAGAAGCTAAAGAAAATCCTAAAGGGTTTTATCAACATTATCAAACAAAATTTAAGGAAAAAGTCGGACCAATTGAAGTAGCCAATGGCCATATCACAGATGACGATAAAGTGATGTGTACATGTTTAAATGATTATTTCTTATCTGTATTTACAAATGAAAACTTGGAAAATATTCCGGAAGTAGAATCCATTTACAGAGACAGTCCCGATAATATACTTAGTTCAATAAATATTACGAGAGAGGAGGTAATAAAAGAAATAGATAAATTAAAGGCTCATAAATCTCCGGGACCTGATGGAATATATGCTAGAATATTAAAGGAATGCAAGGAAGAGCTTAGTTGTCCTCTAACTGCATTATTTATTAATTCAATAAAATTAGGATCGGTACCCATGGAGTGGAAATTGGCAGATGTGGTACCAATATTTAAAAAAGGAGAACGTGTTAAAAAGAATAATTATAGGCCGGTAAGTTTAACGTCAACAGTGGGTAAGATTCTAGAATCCATAATTGCAAATAAAATAAGGGCACATCTAGAATTACACAGACTGATAAAACTTTCACAACACGGGTTTCTTAAGGGTTTTTCGTGCCTTACAAACTTACTGTCTTTTTATTCAGAAGTTTACGAGGCAGTAGATTGTGGCAAAGAATATGATACAATATATCTAGATTTTAGCAAAGCTTTTGATAGAGTTCCTCACAAAAGATTAGTTAAAAAGCTGGAAGCTCATGGTATAGGAGGAGCTGTGCTCAGATGGATCAAACAATGGTTAAAAGACAGAAAACAGAGGGTTTGCATAAATGGAGAGAAATCAGAGTGGGGCTCGGTTACAAGCGGGGTACCACAAGGCTCGGTACTGGGTCCTCTATTATTCATCGTATATCTAAATGATCTGGATTCGGATATCAGTAGTAACCTAAGTAAATTCGCAGACGACACTAAAATAGGTAGAACTATAAATGGAAAAGAAGACATTCATGCTTTACAGGAAGATCTAAATAGATTATCTGAATGGTCGGACAAATGGCAAATGGAATTTAATGTTGAAAAATGTAAAGTAGTTAAAATGGGTACTATAAAAGACAATACTAGTTATAAGCTAAATAACCATGAAATCATGAGTTCTCAGTGTGAAAGGGATTTGGGAGTTCTTGTGAGTAGTAGTCTTAAGCCAAGAGAGCAATGCACAGCAGTCAGAAATAAAGCAAACAGAATTTTAGGATTTATCTCAAGAAGCGTCAGCAATAGGACGGAAAAAGTTATTTTGCAGCTCTATCTTGCATTAGTTAGGCCCCATTTAGATTATGCTGTGCAATTCTGGTCACCCTATTATAGAATGGAAATTGAATCCTTGGAGAGAGTGCAACGAAGAATGACCAAGATGATACACAATATCAGAAATCTACCATATGAGGACAGATTAAAAAAACTTAATCTACATTCTCTAGAGAGGCGAAGAGTTAGGGGGGATATGATTGAAGTGTATAAATGGTTTAAAGGGATTAACAAGGGAGATATTAATAAAGTTTTAAAAATTCATGATCAAACCAGAACTCGTAATAATGGATTTAAGCTTGATAAATTTAGGTTCAGAAGGGAAATTGGTAAAAATTGGTTTGGTAATAGAGTAGCTGATGCATGGAACAAGCTTCCTAGTATGATAGTAAATGCCAATACCTTAGACACCTTCAAATGTAGATTAGATAGACATATGACAGAGGTAGGGTGGGTATGAATAGGTTAGTGCTTATTAGAAAAATCATAAAAAGAAAAACAGAATAAATAAGTAGAGTAGAATAGAATAGGTTAGACATGCTGAAAATACAATTCAAAAATGGAGCTGCCTCGTGTGTGCCAGTAGGCATGTTGCAGTGTCCTCTATTCTTATGTTCTTATGTTCTTATATGCAGTATTGTACAGTACATAGGCTAAAGACACATAAAACATAAAGTATAAAGTATTAATTAATTTTAATGCCATACAGTATAGTAATGCATAAATTAATGCATGGGTAGGATTTTCTTTGTATCTGTGAATGTTCAAAACTCGGTTGTATGTAAGTAGGGGAGCTTATGTATTCTGCATACTTTTCAACTTTCAATGTAATGATGAGGTTCTAAACTATGAAAAAGAGTGCCAGTCATGAAAGTTCAGATTTTTTATGTACAGAAGCTCCCCTACTTACAAAGAACTGAGTCATGAACATTCACAGATATGAACAGAAACCTACCCATGTATTAATGTATTTATTACTGTACTGTATGGCATTATTACATTAAGTATTAAGAACATAAGAATAGAGGACACTGCAACATGCCTACTGGCACACACGAGGCAGCTCCATTTTTGAATTGCATTTTCAGCATGTCTAACCTATTCTATTCTACTCTACTTATTTATTCTGTTTTTCTTTTTATGGTTTTTCTAATGAGCACTAACCTATTTATACCCACCCTACCTCTGTCATATGTCTATCTAATCTACATTTGAAGGTGTCTAAGGTATTGGCATTTACTATCATACTAGGAAGCTTGTTCCATGCATCAGCTACTCTATTACCAAACCAATTTTTACCAATTTCCCTTCTGAACCTAAATTTATCAAGCTTAAATCCATTATTACGAGTTCTGGTTTGATCATGAATTTTTAAAACTTTATTAATATCTCCCTTGTTAATCCCTTTAAACCATTTATACACTTCAATCATATCCCCCCTAACTCTTCGCCTCTCTAGAGAATGTAGATTAAGTTTTTTTAATCTGTCCTCATATGGTAGATTTCTGATATTGTGTATCATCTTGGTCATTCTTCGTTGCACTCTCTCCAAGGATTCAATTTCCATTCTATAATAGGGTGACCAGAATTGCACAGCATAATCTAAATGCAAGATAGAGCTGCAAAATAACTTTTTCCGTCCTATTGCTGACGCTTCTTGAGATAAATCCTAAAATTCTGTTTGCTTTATTTCTGACTGCTGTGCATTGCTCTCTTGGCTTAAGACTACTACTCACAAGAACTCCCAAATCCCTTTCACACTGAGAACTCATGATTTCATGGTTATTTAGCTTATAACTAGTATTGTCTTTTATAGTACCCATTTTAACTACTTTACATTTTTCAACATTAAATTCCATTTGCCATTTGTCCGACCATTCAGATAATCTATTTAGATCTTCCTGTAAAGCATGAATGTCTTCTTTTCCATTTATAGTTCTACCTATTTTAGTGTCGTCTGCGAATTTACTTAGGTTACTACTGATATCCGAATCCAGATCATTTAGATATACGATGAATAATAGAGGACCCAGTACCGAGCCTTGTGGTACCCCGCTTGTAACCGAGCCCCACTCTGATTTCTCTCCATTTATGCAAACCCTCTGTTTTCTGTCTTTTAACCATTGTTTGATCCATCTGAGCACAGCTCCTCCTATACCATGAGCTTCCAGCTTTTTAACTAATCTTTTGTGAGGAACTCTATCAAAAGCTTTGCTAAAATCTAGATATATTGTATCATATTCTTTGCCACAATCTACTGCCTCGTAAACTTCTGAATAAAAAGACATTAAGTTTGTAAGGCACGAAAAACCCTTAAGAAACCCGTGTTGTGAAAGTTTTATCAGTCTGTGTAATTCTAGATGTGCCCTTATTTGCAATTATGGATTCTAGAATCATACCCACTGTTGACGTTAAACTTACCGGCCTATAATTATTCTTTTTAACACGTTCTCCTTTTTTAAATATTGGTACCACATCTCCCAATTTCCACTCCATGGGTACCGATCCTAATTTTATTGAATTATTAAATAATGCAGTTAGAGGACAACTAAGCTCTTCCTTGCATTCCTTTAATATTCTAGCATATATTCCATCAGGTCCCGGAGATTTATGAGCCTTTAATTTATCTATTTCTTTTATTACCTCCTCTCTCGTAATATTTATTGAACTAAGTATATTATCGGGACTGTCTCTGTAAATGGATTCTACTTCCGGAATATTTTCCAAGTTTTCATTTGTAAATACAGATAAGAAATAATCATTTAAACATGTACACATCACTTTATCGTCATCTGTGATATGGCCATTGGCTACTTCAATTGGTCCGACTGTGTTGGAATTCAACAATATTGTGTACTTCGTTTTTGTGTAATATTCAAGTGTCATTAGCCTAAGTACTGTACAGAACTGCATATTTATGTACTTTACAGTACATTTTTTTTTAACCTAAAAAACTTATGAACAGACTTCTGGAACCTAACTCGTTCGTAAGTTGGGGAGTGTCTGTATGTATATACATGAGCCATTTTTCCCCTAATAAGGAGAGTGCAAGAGTCAAGGCAAAATACTCTAACACTTTGGGAAGAGAGAATACAGAGGAGGGGATTCCCAGTCCCTTCGCTCTGCCCTATTCAGTCAACTCTTACGACATGCAGGGAAACACGGAGGAAGGATTGTAACCCCCCTTTCCTTTTCATGACGTTGTTTGACTTTCCATGTGTCTTTGTTAATGCCCATTCTAATGGGGTGAACACAAATAGCTTAAAGCTTGGCAATTAGTCTGGTTACCCTTCTCAATGCCTAGTGGTGGGTTCAAAGGAGGTTTCTCACTTCCTGAGTTGAGTGTTCTGAACTAATGTGCTGCTGCAGTCCCCTCTCCTATGTATGATGCTAATTTAAATATACAAATGCTTGTGCATATTGCAATTATGTACTACAGTACTTTATTATTCATGTGTACCATTGTGACCATGCAGTCAAACACTAAAGTTACTGCTACCAGTATTGAGTCTGAAACCCATTTCGGAAATTATCACTAGACTCTTGGCAAAGAGTATTGTAAATGATCTCCTTAAATATTTGCTTTCACACCTCCAGTAACTTAAAAATTCGTGAAATTCGTAAGAATATTAGGTTAGATTTGATTAGGCTAGTTCACCCCGAATTTTACGAAGTCACTAAGAGAGTTGGTAATTTAGATTATTGTTTTTTCGTCATTTTAGATTTTTCTCCTGTGTTATGTATTTTCATATTAATCATTAGAATAACATGTATCCAGATCGCAGACCCAGATACCCTTACAAATTTTCTCTTTAAAGATTCGTTACTGGTGATTAACTCTGCTTCAAATGACCCAGTGGTTCACCTTGCAGAAGCCCTCACAGTTATTAGTGAGAATCCTGCTCATGCAAACACCCAATATGCCATCATAATCATCCAGCTCATACTTTTTTGGGTCCACCTCCACTCGAATGGGAACTACATGTGACACTTAAATTGGTGCTTTAGTTTTAGTATGAACATTAGTTACATTAAGGTATTTTTCTCTGTCAATTATGAACAAGATTGCGTCCTCTAGTTGGATCATTATAAAATATGCAAAGCATGCAGTGTATATGAGCACCCCTAAGAGGACATATGGTATGAATATGGTCACTTCCCGTCTATCTATGATTTCGTAAGAATAAACAATATTAGTTGTAGCCTCAATTTTCCAGCTTCTACTTGTTTTTGTCCACCCTCATATAAATGGGGATTAATACTGACGTGCAAAAATGACAAGTATTGATGCACATTACTGCACTGTACTGTATTTTTTTTAATTAGAATATATGTACATCATGTTTGCAATATCTTATTTTCAGGGTCAGGAGTAGGAGCCACTCCAGGAGTCCAAGTGGCTCAGAAAAAGAGAGGAAACCTCGTGAAAAAGAGAAGAAAACTGGTCGCCGCAAATCATCCTCAAGCGATAGTAGCTCCAGTCGAAGGTAGATATTACATGTGACTTCTCTGTAACTCCATTTTATTTGTTATCTTTTTAATTTCTTCCTAATTTAATCCAATTTTTTAATTTTGAAAGAGGCAAATTAGTTGACTTCCAAAGTAAAGAAAGCACTTAGAAGTTTTATATGAATTTGAAAATCAGGGTAAAATCCTTGAAAAGAAAAAATAATTTGGTTGCATCGAGATCTCCTTGCCATTTGTCAAATATAATTTGGATCCAAGGAAGAAAATTATTCCTTTACTAAAACAGTTCTTCTCGTAGTTCTTCTGGATCATCAGGCAGCTCTGACAGCTCGTCCAGCAGCAGCAGTTCTTCTCGTTCATCTTCCTCATCGTCTTCCTCCTCCTCATCGAGATCAAGGTCAAGGGAGAAAGAAAACAAGCAAAAGTAAGATATTTTTACATTCTCTCTCTCTCTCTCTCATATATATATATATATATATATATATATATATATATATATATATATATATATATATATATATATATATATATATATACACAGTAACCCCTCGTTTATCACGGGGGTTCTGTTCTGGGACCGACCGCGATAGGCGAATTTCCGCGAAGTAGGAGCACCTTATATGTACATAGGTATTTTACACTTATTTTTATGTTTACTGTATAAACCCTCCTTGTACTGTTAACAAACCACCCTTTACTTTATTAATAACAACGTGCAAGCGTAAACTTTTATAAAAGTGAAAGGTAAACTTACTGTGAATGAGGTGATGATGACATGACATACTCATAAACATAGGTATTTTACAATTATTTTTATGTTTACTGTATAAACCCTCCCTGCACTGTTAAAATACCACCCTTCACTTTATAAATAACAGCATGCAAGCGTAAATTCATGCGAACATGATAGGTAAACTTACCATGAATGAGGTGGTAATGACGTTTGTAGACTCCATAGGAAATTATTCCGCAGCCAATAACAGCTTTAAGGCTGCTTTTTGCGAGCGAAGAACATGGTAATGGGGAGTTGCTGTCTCTGTTTCTTCTTTTGTTGGAAGATGGTCTTGTAAGGAATCATGACATCGTCAAGAAGATTGCAGAAGGTCACCGAACGAACCATATTATCATCATGTTCTTGTGAGAGTTGTTGGAGTGCTTTCACGTGTTCATACATGGCTGCCAGACGTTCGAGTGTAAGGCCAGGTTCTTCGATTTCTTCGTGCGTTTCCTCTGGTTGTTGTTCTTCCAAGTCTTCATCAGTCAAAGGCTGCGAGTGGCGGTCAAGCAGTTCATTCACGTCTTGGTGAGTCATATCTTTAAAGCCTTCTCCTCCTAGCAATGCAGCCAACTTCACAGCTTTCGCAACTGCCGAGTTATGGACTTCATCTGGAGCGAATCCCTTGTAGTTTTAGATAACTTCGGGCCACAATTGTTTCCAGCTGGCATTGATTGTGGCCGGCTTCATCTCTTCAATTGCATTCTGAATATTTTGTAGGCATGTAGCAATCGCGTAATTACGCCAGTAAGTCTTCATTGAGAATTCTCTGTCCGCATCCATGGATTCAACCAGGTTCGCCAGGGCATTTCATGTGTAGAGGGCCTCGAACACACGAATGACGCCTTGATCCATTGGCTGAATCAGTGACGTCGTATTCAATGGGAGGAACTCTACTTGAACACCGTCATATTCGAGATTAGTTGCGTGGCCACCAGCATTATCCATCAAAAGAAGGACTTTAAATTCAAGGCCTTTTTCTGCAAGATAAATTTTGACCTGAGGGATAAAGCATTGGTGAAACCAGTCCGATGTGAGGCTTTTCGTGACCCAGGCCTTAGGGTTATGCATCCAATACACTGGCAGCAGATTCTTGTTTTTATTCTTGAAAGCCCTAGGGTTCTTTGACTTGTAGATAAGCCCGGGCTTTAGCACGAAGGCCGCAGCATTCCCGCACATGATGGAGGTAACGCGGTCTTTTTGCGCTTTAAATCCCGGGGCTTTAGCTTCTTCCTTCAAGAGAAAAGTGCGAGACGGCATTCTCTTCCAAAATATCCCAGTCTCATCCATGTTGAACACTTGCTCAGGAGCATATTCCCCTTCGGCGATAATTTTCTTAAAGTCGTTGTTCACGTAATCTTCAGCTGCAGCTGTTTCTGCAGAGGCAGCTTCGCCCTAAACCGAAATGCTCTTTAGGCCAAAGCGCTTTTGAAAACTGGCGAACCATCCCTTGCTTGCAGCAAACGATTATTTCCTTGGTGGAGAATCGCTGGAGGGTCCTGGTTGTGGGTCGTCGATACTTCTCTCTAGTCCTCCTCACGGTCGCCACTGTCGTCGTTGGGTTCGTTTGCAGCGAATGTCTCGTACAGCTTCTTTGCCTTTGTTTGTATGATATTAGTGACAATGCTGATGTTCTTCTTTTTGCAATCAGCAATCCATAGGGCCAAGGCAGATTCCATCCGCACTATTATCTTATTGTGGGGTGTTACTTCGCTGATTTACTAAATGAAATAGTTGCTGTTTTCCTGATATTTGCCTCGTCGTTTTTGATGTAGCGAATAGTAGATTCATCGAGGCCAAAATGGCTGCTGACGTCCTCAAACATTCTTCCTTCTTTCAGCATATCTAACAGTTTCACCTTATCTGTTATGGTTAACATCTTCCTTTGCCGCTTAGGCTCACTACCAGAAGCCTTAGAAGATGAAGGAAGCTTGGGAGGCATTGCAAAGGTTGAAATACGTGAGTAAAAAAAATCAAGCACAACGTATTAAGAAGCACAACGCGAACGGCGCACATGTGAGTTAGACTGAACGAGTGAGGCGAGACAATGGAAGATGGTGGGAGAACCAAGCTTCAATCAAAAAGCCAATCAGACCCCATGATACAGAATATACAGAAAAAGAGTTATGTGATTCGTCGTCTCCCACCCTTTCAGCCAATAGCATTCCATGAACTATCTCACGTAGGTGCGAGCCTTTGCGTTTTCCAAGACGCCAATACAGTGTACGCTATCGTACAGTATTTCACATGGTGCAATACTGTGAGTTATATGTTTACATTTGTTTTTTACTATTTTTTACTGTTTTATTACTCTTGGCTAGGAAATATTTTTTTTATCAATAAAATAATGAAAATTTCAATATGTACTAGCTCATGTAGGTTCGACTCTTTTTGTTTTCCGAAACGCTGATACCGGTATCGTATTTTACATGGTGCAATACTGTGAGTTATATGTTCAAATTTATGTTTTTTACTATTTTTTACTGTTTTATTACTCTTTGGCTAGGAAATACTTTTTTTATCAATAAAATAATGAAAATTTCAATATGTACTAGCTCACGTAGGTTCGACCCTTTTCGTTTTCCGAAACGCTGATACCGGTATCGTATTTTACATGGTGCAATACTGTGAGTATTTATGTTTTTTACTATTTTTTACTGTTTTATTATTCTTAGGCTAAGAAATACGTTTTTTAATCAATGAAATAATGAAACTACCGGAAATTTTAATATTTACTAGCTCACATAGGTGCAACCCTTTGCGTCTCCCGAAACATTGATACCGGTATCGTACTTTCTAGGGTGCATAGTTACATGTTCAAATTTATGTTTTTTTTACTATTTCTTACTGTTTTATGTTTCTTAGGCTGGGAAATAAATTTTTTATCAATAATATAATGGAAAAAAAAATTTCAATAAAATAATGAAAATATTGAAAATTTAAATTTTTAATATTTTAATATTTTTGCATATACCCAGGAAAAAAAAAACGCGATGCACTGAATTCGCGATAGGTGAACCGCGATTTAGCGAGGGATTACTGTATATATATATATATATATATATATATATATATATATATATATATATATATATATATATATATATATATATATATATATATATATATTTTTATATGACTTTCAAGTCAATACTGGATTGAAGTTCTATTAGAGATTGATTTTTTTGGATTTTCAACATAAATAGGTATCTTAAGTCTCCTGTAGATGCCTTAATGTCACCCATTGATGCAAGATATATACAAAAAGTGCAAACTATTTAAACTAAAGATCGTGTGATGAAGATAAACTTGTGAAGTATTTTCTCTCAATAATAGGACTGCTATTTCAATGTCTATGTCTATATCATAGTGGTGTGTTGTAAAAGTAGCTCCTCTCTATAGTGGATTATTTTATTCTGGATGCATATGACCTTCTAATGGGGCTGCTTTCTGAAAATATCCTAGTAATTAATTGTTTTATATACATATACCTCTCTATTATGAGGCTGTTTTCAGGAGGTATGCCACCTTTTAATGGCGCTATTTTCTAGAAATACTTTCCAATACTTTTTTAGCTATATATCCTTATTATGGGGCTGTTTTTGGAAGTACTGTATATCTCTGCTGTCTGTATCCCATTATAGTTAAAAGGTATAGTAAATATATTTTTAACAGTTTCCTATCATTTTTTTTCTTTCATTTAGGGAAAAGGAGAAGGACAAAAAGGAAGAATCTAGGTGAGTAATCATTATTTTCCTGGACTCTCAGAATCAGGGTTGTCTAGTAAATGTATCTCCAGGGTAGTATTGAAAGGGGGAACTCTTAAGTAGTATGGAAAGGGAACCCCTGAGTAGTATTGAAGTGGTATTCCTGAGTAGTATTGAGATGGAACCTCCGAGTAGCATTGAAGTAGAGCCTTTTAGTAGTATTAAAATGGAACCCCTGAGTAGTATTGAAATGGAACTCCTCTGGAATATGGAAAGGGAACCCCTTAGTAGTATTGAAAGGGAACCCCTGAGTAGTATTGAAAGTAAACCCCTGAGTGGTATTGAAAGGAAACCCCTGCGTGGTATTAAGTAGGGCCCTGAGTAGTATTGAAAGGGAACCCCTGAGTGGTACTGAACTGGAATTGCTATTCCATGGGTTGCATATGAAGTAATGTAAGATTATTAAGAACTAGATTTGGACATACATGAAACGTTTAATATTATCAATATATACTGTACTTTACTAGTTTGCTTCTGTAATATCTACAAAATCTAAAAAATTATCATGTTTTTTTTTTTCTAAAATAAGAAAAGTATTATCAGTATTATATTAGCATGCAAAAGCTGTGCTATTAGAGTTAGGGAATTGAAATAATTTGTCTTGAATAAATTAACAGAATGCCTCAGATTTTTTCAATCACTAAACACAGCTTAGAGAAGGAATTAGTGTGTACAGGGTTTTGTTAAACCCTGTCTCTTATTTTCCCTTGTTGACTTCAGTAGGACACACCATAGATATGATAATGTGACTACACTATTGTGAAAACGAAGGTGGATAGATTGTGTGATTGAGGATAGAATAGAGAAAGGGCTGAGAGTATAAAATGCAGAACCGAGTACTATGGAGGAGTCGAGTCAGGAACTGTGACCCCACATAAAGAAAGAGTGGCAGTAGTGAAAGAAGATATATATAAGACAGCAATATATATTTAACACCTTATTCTTATTGTATTAAACATTTTTTCGTGTTTGCTTATTATGGGACTAGCCATTTACTTATTTACTATGCCAAGAAAAGTTTCAGATGAAGATTGAGTAAAAGGTTAAGGACAAGACATAAATAAGTACATTTGTTATTTATTCACTTTATTTTTCAGCAGGTCCACAGCAAAAACCCAGAAGGAAAGAAGTAGGAGCCCCAGTCGGGACAAGAAACCCAAAGCTAAGAAACCCCCCTCAAAATCTCGCTCAAGGTATGTATTCACATATGCTAAACATTTATCATCTATCCTTATATGCTAAACATCTATCATCTATCTTCATATGATAAACTTTCATTATCAGATCTCGCGTCTTCTCCCATCACTGGTCATCACAGCGGATAAATGCTTATTTTTTTTTTATATCACTATTAATCCCCATTTAAACTGGAGTGGACTCGGACAGATTGGAGCTTGAGGAATGAGGACTGTATACCCTTTCCAATGCCCCCATTGGGATTGAACTATTGATTTGTCACTGCCTAAGTCAAGAGCTCAAACCACTGAACTAAGTCAGCCCCAGTGACCAGAATATGCTGATTATTTTAAATATGTGGCCAGGTTGGAGACGACATATTAATACGAGAAACAACTATGTCACAATCCCGCCACAAAAACAAGTCTCATAAATTCTCACCTGTTGTTTTTGCCTTGGGCTCAGGCATCTCCCTCAACCAAGCAATCTTGTCCTAATAATATTTTTGCTTTGTAATAGAAATAAGAAATTTATGCATTGTAAGTATTAATATTTTTGTTGTAATTTTGATGGGATGTCACCCTCCTGGTCAAGGCAGAGTACATCAGTAATTTGTTCTTTAATCCAGAAAAAACTAAAAACTGAACTTCTTTCTATTTGCACTGTGAGTTGACCTTGGCCAACTTTTTTTGCCTACATTTATCTTGACAAGTGTATTTCAGGACCCCTTCCCCCAGAGGGAGAAGAAAGCCTCATTCGCCGTCTCAGCGACCGACGAGGATACACGTGGGTAGATTAACCCGCAATGTTAACAAAGAACATCTGTACGAGATATTCTCTGTGTATGGCAATGTCAAAAGTGTTGAGCTGCCAATGGTTGACAGGTGAGTTTGGATCTTGTCAAAATGAGTAACCCCCAGAATTCCTTGTAAAGTAAAATAAACCCGTAAATTGTTAGGTTAAGTGACTTGCTTTATAAATATGAATAACCCTCGAGCGCCCTGGTGTTACTCTTCTGTACAAGATTTGTGAATTTTGTTTGTTCATCCCAAAGACACTTTAATACGAATTTATTCTGAAATGAAGCATTTGACTGCATTTAGGTTGTGAATGAAATGTAAATATATATTTTAGATGTTTTAGTTTGTAGTGTTTTTTTATTTTACATTTTTTGGAAACAGTGTTTCATGTAAAGAGGGGGCTCCAACTGTCTTTAAAAGAAAGATTGAAGTTTTTGATATGTTTTTGGTGTAAATACCATGGGATGGCATAGTCTCCGTGGCTAAATGGTGGCGTCCGCTACTCTGTGTCGGCAGGTCGAGGGCTCGCGCCCCGTCACGGACTGAGGTTAGTAAGGGCATACACTCAGGGTAACGATTACACATGCCAAAACAAGTTCACAAGAAGGCATCCGTCCTAGCCCTTAGTAGAAAAGGGAGTTCGAGACATAAAACCGAATCATCATATCATAGGATGGCCTTGAAGAACTCATCTTCAGCTCCATTAGTAAATTGCATAACTTTTCGCATGATCAGATATCGTACCTTACTAAATTTCATTGCAGTTATTGAATGTTAAAAAAAAGTATTTATGGACTGTATTTGTATTATTAGCCGGCACTTTTTCTTAATTTTGTATTTCTACATTTATCTTCTAGCCGTGGAAACTCCATGATATCTCGAGGTTATAGTTATATAGAGTTTGAGAAACCAGAAGAAGCAGAAAATGCCATGAAGCACATGGACGGAGGACAGATCGATGGTCAAGAAATTACCGCCGCACCTCTGCTCATGCTTCGCCCGCCTCCCATGAGACGTCGTTCTCCAATGCCCATGATGCAGCGACGAGGCCCTCCTCCTCGTTGGAGATCACCAATGAGGTACGAGACTAACTGTTTGTATATCCTTTTATGTATCACTATTAATCCTCATTATGGGGATGGACACAGGTTGGAGTTGGAGAATTAAGGATGGATACCATTCTCAACGCCTTACAGTGAGCTCGATCATCGGCCTTTCACCTCCCAATCAAGTGCTTTGACCGCTGTGCTACTGCAGTTCTCCTGAGACACTATAACTCCCCTCTTGAATTTATCTCCACATTTTGAATAGGCCAACCTTGGTTATAGAAATACAGATAGCATGTTATTGGATTACAATTGTGTTTCTTTGGTTAGGAAGTTTACAGTGCTTGTAATTTACACTAGAAATGTTTTTGAGTAGTCCCCACTTTTCGTGGCCACAGTGAAGTACTGTGCCAAGAAATAAAATATATACTATGTTGGTTATGTCTGTCATTTATCATGTCAGGTGTGAGAATTTATATTTTTTATTTTCCTTTCAGGATGCGTCGTCGTTCCCCAATAATGAGGAGACGTTCACCTTTACCTCGAAGGAGGTCGCCTCGTTCACGTTCAAGAACTCCTCCAAGGCGCAGAAGGTATTCCAGATCTTCATCGTCATCATCGCGTTAAAAGATCAAGCACATTTTCTATTTACTTTCATGGTTTTTATTTTAAAGGGTTGAGATCTAAGTTGATTTTCTTTCCCTGGTAGATTAAAAATCTCAGTTTACTTTGTTTTCTTTTATTTTAATGACAAAATATTTTGTTGTGAATGAAAATTATTTCTATTGGAAACTTTTTGAAATGCTGTACCGTATTGTAAGTACTTTATGTAATTTACAGCTCGAGTTCTCAAGTGATGGATATTATATTATATCCATTTTGACTTTGAAAATGTTAGAGAGGAAATGCTTTGCTCTCGGAATTGAATATAATTTTACAGTACAATGGGTTAGTGTGGCTACTGTATGCTGATTATCAGAAATTGAAGAGTATGATGAAATATAAAAAACAAAATATATGTACAGGGTGTGCTAAATCACAGTATTCGATTTATTTTCTTTTCTCCACCCTTATGAGTTAGGGATTACTTCGCTGTAGGTTTACAATTCCCTAAGTCACGTTTTTATTCAAGATTAGTGATCGTCAGGAAGGGCCTCAGTGAAGTAATTACTCACCTAGGAGTAAAAGAAATAACAAAAACGGACACTTTTAGCCAGACCTTTATGTAAATCCCATTTCTTTTGACATATTCATTACCGAAGAATAAGATCCCAAATCATATATAATTAGAAAGAAGATATTGCTAAGTACTTTAGTTCATATAAAGGGATTATGTAAGGGAAAAATAACATTTAAAAAACTTCTAATGTAGGAAGGGTAAAGAACCTGTGTTTTTAACAAAGAAGTGGGATATATTTGATAAATATTAGAAGAAGCCTTGATTGTAGTGAATGGAAATAATACCTTTATATTGTCATTAATTTCTTGCTGTCATAGTCACACCAGGAATATAGAAATTTACTGTGGTCCATTTAGAATTCAGATATTAGTATGACTTGAATTGACAAGTTATCTTGTGTAGTATTAATCGTGTCAGTTTTTGCCCAAATAAGTTTGTTAGTCCTTTAATCATCCATTTAAGTTTAATTTTTGTTTTCTTCATATTGAATACAAGTAAATTTGACCAAACTGTTTGAATTACGATGACACCCTGTTGCCTCCCCTTTTGATTTTGTAGTTCAGTTGTAGCCATTCTACTGCCTGTGGCAGGATGTGCTTCTTGGGAAATTATATTCACAGTATGGGTTTTGGAGAATGATTCCTTTGTACTAGATGTTCCTATTAAGTAGCGAACAAAATAAACAATCATAAATCTTACACGTTAAGAAAACAAAATAGTATACTTTTTTGTAATATTGTTTGTAAAGTTGATGATCCATAAATGATACCAGAATTAAGAAAATTCATCCTTATGGAGATATTTCTGTTTAGTAACCATTTAAATGTACAGTGATCTTTCCAAAACATTCCTCCATATATAAAAGACGTTCTCCCCCTTGTAAAGGGTTGGCCAAGTCAAGCAAGCACCCATTCACAATGATATTATCTCCTAAAGTTTATTTTTGCCACAGTATATCCCCCCCCCCCAGCGACTGTTTAGCTCACGCAGTTTAAAGAGGGCATAACTTATGCCCCACAGCATGAACTGGATTACCTTAATCACTCAATTGTATGGTAACCCCCCTGGCACAGTTGCTGGGAAAATACCTTGGGCTATGTCCTTCATTCCCTATTATCTTCATCCATTTCTATCTCTTACACTCCCTCTTTCATCTCCGCTGACATACCATGTGCATTCAGTGTGATAGACACGTCTATCACACTTCTCATACACCTCATCTCGGTTACATTCAGTCTGTTCCTTCTTTTTTTTCTTTCTCCAGATCTCTGCACCATACAGTACAGTGCCAGCCATAGTTTAATAAATTTGTAACTAATGTTTATGAAACTATATAGCTTGAAAATCTTAAGTGTTCACAACACACTTCTGAATGTTTCTGCCTAGTTATTTTATGTCAGTGACAATCTGGAATTTTTGTAGAGAAATGTGTATTACATTTAGTAGTCTCTAAATACTGTGCTGATTTGTTATAGGGAATGTTCTCAAAAGAGTTTATGTATTGGTACTTACTGATGAATGTTGCTATTAGATTATTTTAATCCGGTCCATTGGAAGACCAGTCAAACACATAAATCTAAGTGAAAGATTACACGACTTATTATTTTAAGACATTGGAATAGGTTAGGACATTTAGCAGTAACGTAAAACTAGCAATAAGAATTTGTCTGCATATAGCTGAACATTACAGGCAATCCTTTCCTTCACTGGTAAGTATTTGCTTTCATACCATAAAGGTTACAAGAACCATTTATTTGTGGTTGTATTAGTTTTTAAATATTTGTTATAATCATCATTCCAAATCTGGGATGTTTTGTTACTCTACTCAGGATATGCATACGAGTGTCTTAGCTATAGGATGTTACTTTGGGCACCAACCCATAACATCAGTGTTCTAGTGGGCTACAAACCTGTATTTGAGTGCACCATAGGGTATTAGGAAGGGCATCTAGCCTTAATTCACCAGGACCAATTTGTAACCACCTCCATTTGAATGGGATTAATAGTTACACAGAACAGCAAATATTTTAAGCTGCATATTTCTGTAGTGTGTCTTTGTTTCAAGTTAAAGTGCATGAAGCAGTCCGGTTTTCCCACTTTGACATATGATGCATTAGCAAGGCTTTCCCTTAGCACTACGTGTTCAAAGGATCGTATTTTAATGATGCTTTCATCATGATCGATAGTTTCTCCTAGCAGATCAACAATCCAGTCACTCGGGTCATTCACTATATGCGAATGTCCGTTATTTTCCTCACTTGAGTTCTTTGATGCTAGGGTCTCACCGATCCGTTTTCATAGGTTACCAATTAATTTTAGGATTAGATCAACCATTATAGGTGAAACAATCCCTACTTACCCATTATTTTTCCTCTCATCTGACAGTTCATTAATGCTAGGCTCTCGCTGACCTGCTTTATAAGGGGCCAAGTTCATCCCTAGAATATATCGGTATAGCTGGGAGGTGGGGTAACCAATGTATTGCTTAATTATTAAAAAGTCAATAGATTATAATGTAGACATGATTCTTCAGCTTTCAATGAATATCTAGAATGAGAATGTGTTGCAAATTAGACTTTGCTCTCTCTTAAACTCATTTACTAGGACCTGAGACCACAACATAGCTTGCAGGAACAAAACTGTCCCATAACTTTGAAACCCCCCCCCCCCTTTTTTTTTAGGAAAAGGAATTAATCAGAATTCCTCAATATTCAAAGGTCAAAAACCAGGGAACTGCAATAGTGGAGACGTTAGAATACTGGACTCAGAAGGTGACAGTCACGATTAAGTCCACTGCAGGGTGTTAAGGACACCCACCCCCCTAATGGAGATTTAAAAACGTTAAAAAAAAGACAAAAAAAGTTTATTTCACATAGGACATTTACATTCTTACCCTATTTCAAATCCTCTGGCCTTTCTAGCATAAAACTGCCTCGGAGAGAAAAAAAAATATATGTATAAGGAGGGAGAAGTGTAACTAAGATTTTTGTTTTGGGTATGGGATGGACAGGCAAGACTTGGGAACGTTCCTTGATGAATGACTAAGGCTTGTTGCAAATCTTTTTAAGAATATTAAAATGACTTTTATCATCTTAAATCACCCAAACATAACAGGTTTTGCAGAGTAGTTACGGTGAATAAAGTTTTTGACTAAAGAGACGATTACACACACCATCGAACTTTGTTCAGCTACGATACTTAATACGGTCTGGGGCCACCGGGAGGACCTGGAACAAGATAAATGCTCTGAAATCTTGTCACTGTTAGATTAGTGGGTTTTACATAGCAGAAATAGCCAAGATCCTTACACATGTGCATTATGAATTAGCAACACTTCCTTGTAAGACCAAAATAATTTTTATCCCAAAAGAAAATATACTTTCTCTAATTATACTCATTTATCATTAAATGAGAACAAGTTAGTCTGTACACTGCAATCACACTCTCACACACAAAAATAGTTTCCCTCCCCTATTCAAAAACCCGATTCCATCAAATAGTATCGTTCAAAAATGTCATGTCAATGTAAATTTATATAGTTACTTCTTCACTCTCACCCCATATTTTTTTTTAAAGAATGCCTGTCATTCTCCTTGGATGCCTTGGAGAGGCTATCGCACATATCTAAGGTCTACCTCTACTGAAAATCATATGGCACCTCAAACTTACCGTACTCTCCTCTCATCATGGGTCCGCCACTTGGAGGTCCCATTGGACCACCTCGTCCCATCTGTGGTGGCATTCCGCCTCCCATCATACCAGGCATACCTCCTCTGCCTGGGGGCATGTTAAGCTGTGGTCCGGCTCGGGCAGCAGGCTGCATCATCTGAGATGAGGGCCCTCCGACACCTCTGGCTGGACCTTGTAAATTGGCTCCCGTGCCTCTTCCAGCTGGACGTCCCATTCCTGGGCCGGGTCCTGATCCCAAGTTCACACGTGGACCGTCCTGTAATGAGAAATTTATAATTTGCTCAACAAGGAAAAAACAACACTAGAAAGGTTCAATTTACATAAATACTTATTTGAAAACTTAGCTGAAAAAGTTTATTTATTCACCATATTTCTATTTCCATTTCAAATATACAATGAAAAGTATTACCCAACAGACATCTTTAGAAGAAAAATAACATTTTAATTCCTCCATTCAGTCAACACAAACTGTAGCCGCATCACTTATCTACTTATAACATTTCCAATAAAATTTTAAAACCATGTTGTCTTCTCTATACAGTAATAGAAGGTAAACTCAAATGATAAATTTCACTTGCACATTTTTCATTCTAAGCTATGAAGTATGTTAAAAAATATTAGACTTGCTTAACTTGGAGTTTTTTAAACTGGGGATATCAAAATCATAAAGACAACACCCACAGAGGAATTCTTGAATAACGAATCATATAACTGAATAGCATGTTATAAAATGCTCCAAGACTCTGCTGCAAGGAACAATACTTACATCAGATGGTGGGGGTCCTTCTAAAGTCATTGTCACTATAGTTTCTCCTCTAAGCAAAAGTAATCCCATAGTCCTCTTTTCCTGCTTCTCTTCCTTGTTCTTCTTGCCTCGAATGCAACGGAACTCTTCACAGTCTGCCAGGATCACGTTCATGTGTTTGTCGAAAGCTGTGACAGAACACATTATACTGTATAGGCATACACTTTTTTATTACTAAATTGTCTCTTCTAAAGATGAGTAACCCCTGTAAGTTGAAACTTGTAAATTGTTAGGATAATTAATGTGACTTACCCTGTAAATATGAATCACTATGAGTACCTTGGGGTTACTGTTCTTTACAAGATCCACGATATCTTCTGATGGAATTATTGTGAGCATATATGCCTCCAAATGTTACTAGCGACTTTTCTAATGTAATATAGTCTTAAAACGCTTTTAATGTTTATTTTTTTTCAAAAAAAAATTTGTATTCTCTCTTTCTCAGACTATCTCTCTCTCTCTCTATATATATATATATATATATATAGAGAGATAGATAGGAGGTTGGCCTATGGCACCACCGCCCATTGCAATACTTCATCTGAAGGATTTGTAAACTTAAATAGGACGGTCCAGGCCAGTTCGATGTTAAGTCTTCCTTCAGTTATTTTTTTTTTATGCCTACTTCAACACGGAATATTCTTGGATATTCATTTCACATCTCCTATTATCCCTTCACATCTGACAAGTCATACACTCTCCATCTCTCTTTCTCTTTACTTTATGTATTCTACGTGTCCAGGCCCGATGAGGGCTGTTTTATTTTATTATTTTTTGGCCCATCCTGGTGTCACAATCGTGTGTGTATATATATATATATATATATATATATATATATATATATATATATATATATATATATATATATATATATATATATATATATATATATATATATATATAAAGCAAATTGAAGATAACAGTACATAAAATTCTCAAATGACAAGGAAAATATGCTGTAATTACTAATTAACAATATATTGTTTATACAAGTTACATTTTGCATGTAGTCAAAGGAAGTATAAACTTGTCCTGTAAGATTTTTTTTAAGACAAAAGGGATGATGTACCTACAATATTAAAGAAGAGAAAAACTTAAGGTCATATACTATAAGAAAACTGCAATTTTATAACCCTCACAAGTCAACGGACTTATAAAGAATTGTTGATTTTTGTTTTGTGTCCAAATTAATCCTCATTCGAAGAGAAGTGGACATAAAAAGGTTGCAGCTGTGGAATAAAGGCTTAAAAACAGATCACCAAAAAAAGAAAATAGGAGGCTCAAGATACTGATGTGTCTTCCAACTTACCTTTGAAATTACCGATGAAAGTCCTGCTGTCCTGCATTGTAACTTTCATCCTATAGCCGATATGGTTCAGCATTTTATTATTCTTTGAGAAAGTCTGTGATAAGAAAAATCAAAATTTAATACATTCACAGGATGACTCGGTTTCCTTGAAATGCTACAGATAAAACTATATGTCAATCAACTGTATATAAATTATATACTGTACATAGTCCACATGCAAATGCCAGTAGGCACAGACGTGTTGGAGCTGGGGGATTATGTCTACAAGCCCTCCCAAATACCACACAGTGGGCTTAAACCAGCATTAGTACCTTCCCGGCTCACAAGCTCTACAGCTTCATCACTTTTTTTGTTTTATGTTTTTTAAAGACATAAGCATACTGTTGTGCAACAATATAGATTATAGACATTTCAATCAATATCTAGGATTTAATTCAATCATAAGATTTATTATATCTAACTTTTAATCTTAAACTACCAAAAATAGTCTGTGGTGTGAATAATATTTCTTGCTACTCTAGTTACTAATTATCACATTGAACTAAGACGGCATTTACTTAATTGTCTCCCAAAGTTACTAATATACATTAAGGTACTAGCAGAGCGCCAAACAAGAAATCTACGGTATTCTTTTTATTTAACAGCATTAAAAATGTACCTTATACCTTCCGAAGGTCTAGGAATCACTCTTGACCCCCCAAAAATGCTTCTAGATAAAAAAAATTACTCTATTGAAGAATACTTAATTTCAAGTATATATGTAAATATTTAACAGATGTTATTACTGACTGGGAAAAGTTGGGGTAAATGTTTACTTTTACATCCACTAGTGAAGGTATAATCATATAAAATTTATTACATCAGTTTAGCTTTGGTTAGGTTGGTTACATGTGTTCACCCCTAGTTAGGAAACTGAAAGTTGAAATTATATATATATATATATATATATATATATATATATATATATATATATATATACACACACACACAGTAACCCCTCGTTTATCGCAGGGGTTAGGTTTTGGGACTGGCCGCGATAGGTGAATTTCCATGAAGGAAAAAAAAAAAAATTTAAATTAATAAATAAAAAAAATAAAATAAAATAAAACATGATTATGATACAAGGACGGGCCAAAAAATGATAATATAAAACAGCCTTTATCTGGCCGTAAAGAGCAACAGAGATGGAGATTGTAATGACCTGTCAGATGTGAAGGGATTATAAAAGATGTGTAATGAATATCCAATTCTCTGCTGGGTTTTAATAGTATACGTCTGCATGACTTTCATGACGTCTATTCCAAAAATTCTCCTTAGATACTGATATTATTAATATTATTATTATTATTACTGGCAACAATAATTTTCCTTTGATGATGATTGTGGAGGTTATTATTATTATTATTACGAATTTGTAATTAAACCATTACTTTTACAATAAATAATGTAGTTTTGGTTGAATGAACAAGAGTTAATTAAAGAAGTTTCTCTCTCCAACATTCTATTCTACCCAACTCCCGACACTCTCTTTGTCCCAGCCGACTAGGAAGGGGCACTGTACAGTTATTAAAGTAAATAAACAAGCAGATGTACAAACAATGATGAGCCCTTAATAATAATAATAATGATAATAATCTCCACAGTCATCATCAAAGGAAAGTTACTGTCGCCAATAATAATAAAAATAAGATCTAAGGAGAATTATTGGAATAGACATCATGAAAGTAATGCAGAGGTATATTAAACCCAGCAGAGAAATGGATAATCAATACACATCTTTTATAATCCCTTCACATCTGACAGGTCATTACACTCTCCATCTGTTTCTCTTTACAGCCTGATAAGGGCTGTTTTATTTTATCATTTTTTGCCTGTTCTGGTGTCACACACAAAAATCAACAACAACAACAACACACACACACACACACAAACACACACACACACATATATATATATATATATATCTTGGCTGTCTCCCAATTAGGGGGTAGCCAACATAAAAAAAAAAAAAAAGAATAAGGGGATTACTTTGCCCTATGGGCAATGATGAGGGAGCTAGCGACCGTTCAGATGGCACTGCTGGAGTGCCACAGCCCATCCTCCCGGCTCTTCCACAACCTGTGTCGCTTCATAACTGCCAACTCCCCTACTGCCCCTACCACAGGGCTACCTCTGTAAGATGCAGCCCCATGGTAACAGCAGATGCCCATCATAGCTGCGTCACATTCGCTCGCCACTCATTCCTATCCCTAGCATGCTCACTTGCTTCCCTCACATCCATCCTCCTATCATTCAGGGCTCTCCTTACTCCATCCATCCACTCAAACCTAGGCCTCCCTCTAGCAAGTCTCCCATCAACTTTCGTATTCATCACCTTTTTCAGCAGTCTTTCATCATCCATCCTTTCCACATGGCCAAACATCTCAGAACATTCATATCTACTCTGTAAGCAAATTCTCTCCTCACACCCGTTCTTGCTCTCACCACTTCATTCCTAACCCTATCCAACCAAGATACACCAATCATACTCCTCAGGCATCTCATCTCAAACTCATTTAGTTTCCGTCTCTCACTTGCTTTCATACCCCATAACTCTGATCCATACATCACAGTTGGCACAACCACTTTCTCATACAAAACTTTCTTAACATTCATTTCCAACCCTCTATTCTTCATCATTCCTTTCAACGCACCCAACACTTTACATCCTTCATTCACTCTGTGACACACATCAGCTTCCACTCCACCATTTGCAGCTATAATCGATCCTAAATTCTTAAATTGATCAACTTCCTCAAGTGTCTCTCCATTCAACATAACATTCAAGCCAGCACCATCCTCATTTCTTGTACACCCCATAACCTTACTCTTTCCCACATTCACTTACAACTTCCTTCTCTCACACACCATTCAAAATTCTGACACAGCTTCTCCTCTAAGTCTGCCACCACCACATTATCATCTGCAAACAGCAACTGACTCAGCTCCCACTCGCTATCATCCCCATCTACCATTCTCAAACCTCGACTACGCACTCGCTCATTCACCTCTCTTACAACTCCATCAATATACAAATTGAACAGCCATGGTGACATCACATATCTCTGTCTCAGTCCCACACTTACTGGAAACCACTCACTCACTTCATTCCCTCCCTAACACAAGCTCTACTGCCCTAATACAAACTCTTCACTGCATTTAACAGTTTACCATCAATTCCATATAACCTCAAAACATTCCACACTGCCTCTCTATCAACTCTATCATACGCTTTCTCCAGATCCAAAGATGCAAAATACACATCCTCACCCTTTGCTAAATATTTCTCACATAACTGCCTAACTATAAAAATCTGATCTATACAACCTCTACCTCTCCTATAACCATTCTGCACTTCCGCGCCATCACAGGGGGCTTTCCTCTCGTCGGTGTATTCCTAATCCTATTAATCAGTAATCCCTACCATACACTTTTCCTACAACACTCAACAAACTTATACCCCTAAAATTACTGCATTCATACACATCTCCCTTACCTTTGTATAGGGGCACTATACAAGCAATCACCCATTCCACTGGCACCATTGACAACATAAAGCATATATTAAACGCTCTCACTAACCATTCCAATGCAGTCACACTCCCTTCTTTCAACATCTCCGCTCACACACCATCCATTCCAGGTGCTTTACCTGCTTTCACTTCATACAATGCCATTTCACCTCCTCTCTTGTAATCTCTCTCTCTCATTTTCATCTCCCATTACTGGCACTTGAACACCCCCTACTGCCACTAGAGCTGCCTCTCTATCTTCCTAAACATTCAGCAAGCACTCAAAATAATCTGCCCATCTTTTCCTTGCATCATTCCCTCTTAACATCTGTCCATTCACATCTTTCACTGTCTCTTCCATCCTCGATCCACCCTTCCTTACTGTCTTCACTTCTTTCCAAAACTTTTTATTCTCCTCATATGACCTACTAAAATCCTGTCCCCACCTAACATTTGCCAACCTCTTCTCTTCCTCTACCTTCCGCTTGGTTTCCACATTTTTCTCCCTAAATCTTTCATACTTCTCCCTACTTTTAAACTGCAGCCATTCCTCAAAAGCCCGCCTTTTCTCTTCCACCTTCATTTTCACCCTTCATTCCACCACTCGCTGCCCCTCCTCATGCCACTTCCTACAAACCTCTTTCCACACACATCACTTGCATGTCCCACAATACATTCTTTCATCAACCCCCATTCCTCCTCTAACTCCCCAACTTCTCTTTCTTTCACCCTGTCATATGCCATTTTCAACGTGTCCTGATATTCCTGTCTCTTCTCTGGCTTTTTCAACTCTTCCACCTTCACCATTTCCCTTCTACATCCCCCCACTCTTTTGCTACTACCACTTTTGCCTCAACCAAAAAATGATCAGACATCCCAGTATACATATATATATACAGTATATATTTATACTGTGTATATATATATATATATATATATATATATATATATATATATATATATATATATATATATATATATATATATATATATATATGAATCATTTTTACCCCGACCGGGACTTGAACCTAGGATTTATAATTACTGAGCCAAGGCGCTATCAACTACACCACAGAAGGTTAAAAGGAAACAGACCTTATAGCTTATATCTGCTATAGTAGGAATGAAAGCATTCTATCTGAATGCCACTATGTTTATTTAAAGTTTCTCCAACCTCACTCGCGGTTTAGTATTCGCATTTAATTCAACTCCCAATCTCATTCGGGACCAACAATAACCAAAGAAGCTCATTACATATGTGAAAATATGAATCATTTTTACCCCGACCGGGACTTAAATCTATGACTTAGTAATTATAAGTCCTAGGTTCAAGTCCCGGTCGGGGTAAATATGATTCATGTTTTCTCATATGTAATGTGCTTATTCGGTTATTGTTGGTCCCGAAAGAGATTGGGAGTGGAATTAAATGCGAAAACGAAACCAAGAGTGAGGTTGGGGAAACTGTAATATGTACATAGTGGCATTCAGATAGAATGCATTCATTCCTACTATAGCAGATATAAGCTATAAGGTCTGTTTCCTTTTAACCTCCAGTGGTGTAGTTGGTAGTGCCTTTGGTTTAGTAATTATAAGTCCTAGAGTAAGGTTATGAGGTATACAAGAAATGAGGATGGTGCTGGATTGAATGTTATGTTGAATGGAGACACACTTGAGGAAATTGAACAGTTTAAGTATTTAGGATCAGTTATAGCTGCAAATGGAGTGGAAGCAGATGTGTGTCACAGAGTGAATGAAGGATGTAAAGTGTTGGGTGCGTTGAAAAGAGTGATGAATAATAGAGGGTTGGAAATGAGTGTTAAGAAAGTTTTGTATGAGAAAGTGGTTGTGCCATCTGTGATGTATGAATCAGAGTTATGGGGTATGAAAGTAAGTGAGAGACGGACACTAAATGTGTTTGAGATGAAAGGCCTGAGGTGTATGACTGGTGTATCTCGGTTGGATAGGGTTAGGAATGAAGTGGTGAGAGCAAGAACGGGTGTGAGGAGAGAATTGGCAGCCAGGGTAGATATAAATGTTCTGATATGGTTTGGCCATGTGGAGAGGATGGATGATGAAAGACTGCTGATAAAGGTGATGAATGCGAGAGTTGATGGGAGAAATGCTAGAGGGAGGCCTAGGTTTGGGTGAATGGATGGAGTAAGGAGAGCCCTCAATGACAGGAGGATGGATGTGAGGGAAGCAAGTGAGCATGCTAGGGATAGGAATGAGTGGCAAGCGATTGTGATGCAGCTATGATGGGCATCTGCTGTTACCATGGGGCTGCATCTTACAGAGGTAGCCCTGTAGTACAGGCAGTAGGGGAGTTGACATTATGAAGCGACACAGGTTGTAGAAGAGCCAGGAGGATGGGCTGTGGGGCTCCAGCAGTGCCATCTGAACGGTCGCTAGCTCCCTCGTCATTGCCCATAGAGCAAAGTAATCCCCATATTGTTTCTTTTTTGATGTCGGCTACCCCCAATTGGGGAAACAGCCAAGGTAGGTAGAAGTCCTAGGTTCAAGTCCCAGTCTGGGTAAAAATTATTCATGTTTTCACATATGTAATGTGCTTAATTGGTTATATATATATATATATATATATATATATATATATATATATATATATATATATATATATATATTAGATTTTTTGATGTTATGGATTTCCAATCCATTAATTGGAGGGGAAATTACATATATAAAAATATATATACTATTAAGAAGGATTAAATTAAATGCATTTTAATCATATAAACTATTCAAAACAAGAGGTATTATGCACTGACAACGGGGGCACGGACAATTGCCCCAAGGACAACTGTAAAGATCTTGACACAAAGCCACGATTTGGAGTCCGAGGTAAGACTATTATTCCGTATCACATAAATACACAAAAAGAACCTTTACCATCATCAGCTTAGTCCCGACATTACTGTATACAGCAAAATCAATCGTCTCGAATGTAAGATGATTAGCCAAGTAAATTTTGTTAATTCTCAATTCATTGTTAATATATATGCAAATATAATCTGTCCTCAAAAAACGCCTCATATTCACACCAAAATAAACTTAAAAAACAAAATTAAAAAAGACCGAAAATTTCAAAAACTAATCGTTCATCTCACTTCAATTTTAATCGAAATTACACATTAATATCGCTTAAAAACGGTTATTGGATATATTTAGGATCTTAATCTAAAATATGTGACAGTATCTTACCATCTCGGATTAGTTTTGCGGCCGGATTACCACGATGAAAATATTGGAAGGGTAGAAGAGACCCTTTATCAGTTAAACGTTTTGTTGACGCTACTTTTCGGCTTGCGCTTGCCGCCAGTCCGCCTAACATCAAAATGCAATGTTCCAACTTCGTACCTCAACCTTAGAGTTATCGTTTCTCAATAATAAAGAAATAATTAATTCGTGTATTAATTTGTTTGTTTATTTATTTTAATATTCGTTAATTGTTCTATTGTGCTCTCTTAGGCGTCATAATAATGTATTACCTCCTAAGTAACGATAAACATTTATCAGTCGTTGTTTCTAAACAAGAGCCTCATATATTTTCCTACTATAATTTGATGGTGATAAAATTTTCAGTATTAAATCAACCATTGATATAACTTTCTTAATATTGCTACTAAAAATTGCAAGGGAAAGTCGCATAGTAATATAATAATAATAATAATAATACTTTATTTCCATTTCAATACAATGGGTATTCGTCAGCCAGGGTAAGCCCCAACCCCCCACTGTGGTGTCCACCTCACAGCAGTTCCTGCCAGTAAACAGCTTAAACTCTGTAATGTATACTTGTTGCAGTTACAAAGAGCAAGCATTCCATTTTGACATCAATTTGCTCTCTATTTAGTGTTCTTTGTCTTTTAGAAATAGCATATTCATGTCGTGTAAAATCTTCAAGTCAGTAAATTTAGGTGTATCACGTCCAATAAGGTTGACCATCACGGGGTAGCCACCATGTGACGTCACATGAGTATTCTCCCAAAATTAATGTAATATAATAAACTTAATGATAAACTGTCTTTCAGATTAATTTATTTAATTCTGTCATATATAATTGTGAATACAAAGGGAGAAATAATATTTAAAATACACAGAATTCGAGAATTCTCATTCACTTCGAGTAAAGCAAAGTACAGTAATGACGTTTAATCTTTTATTTTATTATTAAAAAAATTCATATTTACATTATTTTCAAATAACAATTTAATTATAGTTAATTTTCGGATTTTCAATAGAAATTACATTGCTTCTCTTGCACTTGGGAGGATACGGTTGTGTTATCCCAATTCCGGACACGGAAATTATTTGTTACTATGAAACTATTCCACGATTATCTCATTTTGATGTAAAATCTGTGAAATAAGTGTTTCAGGCAATGTACCTGGCATTGTTTGAAGTCTGAATAGATTCTGAAATTAATATATTACATGTAAACATTGTAAAGTGTCAAGTCTAAAAGTGGAGGCCGAGTCAAAGCTCACATTCACCAGAAGTTAGTTAACCCAAATCACCCCTTTTTGCCCACTAAAGTTAGAGGGTTACCTAATTCATCCCATCAGTGCTTGGGTCATTCACAGGGTAAGTGGTTAAGGCTCTTTTGCTGTGAGGCCCAGCGGCCATATCTGCTGTGCAACCTAGACATATTTTCTATATGATCGTGATATGGTTGTCTGAAGCTTGTTCGATAATAAAGTTACAGGCATAAATTCACAGGTTAGGTTAGACATTATACCGGGAATTTTTCCCATGACATTTACCTGTGATTTTTCCCCTGTGACTGTATTATCTAAATTCGACAGAAGTATGCGGTCGCTTGAATTAATACCATACAAGAGAGAAACAAATTCTAGTGTTTCAATATGTACACGAAACCCACGTAGGGTAAATATGGAAAATCCTCCTTAAGTTTGGTTAGAAAATCCTATATTCTAAAATTTATAGTTAGGTGTACCTTTCATCGTGACAAGAATCACATATTTTATGTGGAGTATTAACTTAAAACGTTTCATTATTGGCTGTTAAATGATTACTGTTTATGGTAATTTATTAAGAATCTAAGAAATAAGTATCGGAAATTTTAGATTTGGTAGTCTTATAAGATCTTTTAATGGTGCGTAACCCCCAAAACCTCATGCAAAGTTAAATAACTCCATAAATTGTTTGGTTAGGTGAGTTACCTTGTAAATATAAATAACCCTAGAGTACCCTGGGGTTGCTCGTCTCTACAAGATTCCTCATTTACATATTAACAGTGGGAACCTGAAAATTGCTGTGACACTGGGCTCCTTGGTTGATTATGTTGGCTACTGTAGGCAAAGAGGAATTGGGTTTATCTTGTTCACTGCAGCTGGAGAGGAATTGGGTTCCTTATGCTTACTATCGTAGTTGTGGAGGAATTGGGTTCCTTATGTTTACTATTGTAGATGAGGAGAAATGTGGTTCCTCATGTTTACTTGTAGATAAAAAGGATTCCTTATGTTTACTATTGTAGATTGAGGAGGATGTGGTTCCTCATGTTTACTATTGTAGATGAAGAGGAATTGGATTCCTCATGTTTACTATTGTTGATGAATAGGAATTAGATGCCTCACGTTAACTATTGTAGATGAAGAGGAATTAGGCTCCTTTTATTTACTATTGTAAATAAGAAGCAAATGTGCTCCTCATGTTTACTATTATAAATAAGGAGGAAATGTGCTCCTCATGTTTACTATTGTAGATGATTGTCATATTTTCTACTATAGGCAAAGAGGGATTGGGTTTGTCGTGTTTGCTATTGTAAACATAATAGGGATTGGGTTTGTTGTGTTTGCTATTGTAGGCAAAGAGGAATTGGGTTCATCATATTCATTATTGTAGGCAAAGAAGAGTCTGTTGAGGATTGGGAAATGAACAAAGCAAGATGGTAATGGAATTTCTGGAATTAATTGTGTTCTCTGGTCAGGGGACCACAACAGTGCAGTAGTTAGAACACTCATTGCGGGAAGTAACAGACTTGTGATTTAGCCCATTGCAGGGTGTTAGGAAGGGCATCCAGCCTTAATTCCCCAGCTCCAACCTGTCTATTGACCCTGTAATGGGTATGAATAGTGACACTTAAAACATGAAACCAAACAAATATCATGTTCTTTTGTCACTTCAGAGGTATATTTTTAGATACTGGATGTACAGTTTTATTTTTTCTTAAATGGAGCCTTACTATATTGCTCTTTTTTTTTGACATTGCTGTTGGGTATACAGTATTATTTCCGCGATACTAATTTTTCTTTTTTTTATTTCCCTTTTCCACAGAATGTTTTACAGGAAGAAATCACTTCCAAAGGAACAAGACCGTTCCAAGTAAGCAATTATATATATCAGATAAGTATGGGACTGCTGTGAGTTCTTCTGTTTAAATTTCCAGTATTACATCGTATTATGTGGCTGTACACTTAATAATTATCTACTATAGACACTGGTGGCAGCCTTTTAATTCGTCTGAATCTATGTGTTTAATTATTAGTTGAAAGTTAAACCTTAATATCTTGCTGTTGCTCGATTTTCTGTTAATTCACAGTAGACTTATTGCAGAGTGGTGTGTGATAGGTTTAATATCTACGTTGAAGAACTTTTCATTTAAATATATGTTTGGCATTGATTACTGAATGTACCATACCATTAAATGCCTGTTGAATAGTTTCTTCTTGTTTAGATAGTTGCCTTACCTCTTGTTAAGGAAAAAGTTTTGAATACATATAGAATCCAGCTTCAAGAGTTTAATACAGAAGATCCCCTACTTACGAACAACCGTGTTATGAACATTTACACATACAAACAAAACCTATGTACTAATGTATGTATTACTGTACTGTATTGTATCATTATATTATTATTACTGTATTTAAGTTCATTAATACTGTACACTTTATTTTATGTAGGAGTTAAATGTCTTTAGCATAAGGCCTGTACAGTACTGCATATGTATGTATTTGACTGTATATAATTTTACCTAAACACACCTTACACAATTCTACTTGCGAACGGACTTATGGAACCTAACTCGTTTGTAAGTTACGGAGTGTCTGTATAAATACTTAGGTTAGTGTAACGCAAAATGTTTGCTTCTTCCTTTATTTAAATAGAATTGATTCTGCACCCAGTAAAGCATTATTTACAAGAATAAGAGAAATGTACCATATTGGAAGTCTCTGGAGTTAGTTCTTGTCGGACTCAGCTATGAAGTCCATTCGGGTGGGGTCCACTTGGGGATTCCCCTCTCTACTGCGCTGCCATGTTTTGTCCAGATCCGGAATGATTTGGGAAGGCTTCTTGACCGTCTATATATCTTGCAAAAATCTGGTCCAAGCTGCTACAATATCACTCTTTCCATAAGGAATTTCGGCCATCATCTTGTGCAAATTTGAAGCCTGTTAGCAAGAATCCTGCAAAGAGACCTGATGCTTCTTACGAAAGATATGTTTTCCTTGAGTTCTTCCTTAATTTTGTGTTGTGTAAGGATTTCATGCTTTTCATAGAATCCCAAGACAGTTCTTCTGACTAAGCGCTTGTCGAAATTGTCGAGATGCGTTACAGTTGCTTTGTGCTTCTTTGTCTTGAAAAGAATGCAGACTCTTCATGTGATATATTTATTACACAAGTTTTTAATTTAAAGCAGATTCTGTGGACTTTTTTTTTTTTTTTTTTCTGTCGTTGGTTGCTTTGGCTGTACGAGCAACTGTTCATTAAGATGGCATTAAAAGGTCTCATTTGGCCGTTTCATGTAAGAATTACTTGTTCACACTGTAAATAAGTTCCTTCTTCAGACTGTGGAGCACAGTAGAGCAGGTCAGAATAGTTGCCGTCATGAGTACGGATCAGGGAGGAAGTGATATGTCACATGTTCTCTGAATCGGTGAAATCGTGTTATTGACCCCTGGCAGCATTATACAAATCATGCTAGTATTCTATAAAAGCTACTCATTCATACTGTATAGCCTTATTTTTATATATTTGATATATACAAAACATATTATTACAGAATTTAAACTAGTAATTAGCTGACTTATGAGAGAGAGAGATTTGTAGTTCTATAGATGGGGCAAAGCTGTGAAAAGGGGAATCCCTATCCAGACTTCACCCAATCGGACTTCGTATTAGAGTGACTTTAGTGTTCCTAAAGTGATAAATGTTATTATCTTTTTGCGTATTGAATTTTACAGTGTGTGTATTCTAGATCAGGGTTATGGATTGTATGAGGAATGTTGATATAGTGAGGAGGTTGATATGGTGAATGAACACAGTACTTCATTGCTAAATATTTTAAGTGTTAAAAGAAATTCTTTATATATATCCTTGAAGTTTGTCTTAGAAAGGTTATCTAAGGCAGGAGTGGGTAGTATGTTTGTGGTATCGGTGTAAAGAGTATTCTCCAGTCTTGTGTGCTTCATAGTTTTACTGATGTAGGACTGTGGTTAAATAAATGATTGATGTCAATATTTAGAAACAGGCTTTTGATTGCATGGACGAGGACTCCTCTGTAGTCATATAAGGCATGATAAATATGAAACGTCTCCTGTATTACTTAGCAGAAGAAGATATGAGCTTATCTCCATGCAAGCTTACTGCTTTTGAATTATACGAATTATATCTTTTACTCGAAAATAAGAGGGAAAAAAATTGAGTTGGATTTTGTAACAATTAGACAGAAAGAACAAATGTAGGCCTTGTATGAAGGAGATTTACACTTTCCTATATGTCATCCAATACAAATCGATACTTGACTGAAGGTAAAGTCAGAAAGCTTTATCTATTGTTATGGAAAAAAGAATATAAGTTTTCACCTCTACAGAGAGGGATTGTCAAGTAATTTTCTTCCGTAATTTTTTTTTATTCTTTTTCAGCGAAAGGGCATGGCCACTATATAGTACGCTATCACTACATACAGTTATACAGAAAAAAGTCAGTCTCTTTCCCCTATTGCAATTTCTTGTACTTTGCTATGTTAAAAATTAATGTATGTCTTGTCGCATGGCATTGTCATGAAGACTTTGATTTGACATAGCGATCTACAAGACCTTATTTTTCAATCAAGACCCTTGGTTCTCAAAATGATAAAGTAATGGCTGTGAGCTTGTGAATTTTGCTGTGCATTAATTGTTAGAGTTTTATAAAGGAACCTCGGCAGATTGTATCATAGAAAAAAGCTCTCTTCAGCATAAATTGTCATGCTCCAACCCTTCGCATATCACCTTTCTCATGAGGTACTTTTATAGATAATAAAAAGGTTTTGTTGATATGTTAGGAAAGTTTGGTTTGTTAGGTATGCAGAAATCAAAATTTTGATCGTATATTACTCTTATATCAGAAAAGCTATGTGATATATGTGGATGCATACCTGAAGTGATGAATAATTTCATGCTAATATAGTTTTTTCAGACCTAAGACTATTCAAAACACTTGTACAGGTAATATCTGCACAGCATATAGTAATCTTTAAAAATTCGACAAACCTTTACTCCTAAGCTCAGATAGCCTGAAAAAACTTCTACACCGTTAGCAGGTTAATTTTCCCAGTGAAGCAGAAGTATATCTTATATATTACTTAATATTGTTGCAACTGCACATCTCTTTTACACTTTTTTCTTTTTTTCTTCTCATATATTTAATTGCAAGTTTCTCCTTTGCTCTTCCCAGGAATAGCAATCCGAGAGTTCACCCCGGTGCGGATTCACGCTTTATCAGAGCAGGCTCATCCGTGGCTAGCCATGAATCATCCCAGTTTGGTTCTGTTATGGACTGGCAACAGGATAATCGTGCTTTCGATGATCCTTTTAGATCACACCCTGGCTCTAGAGGAGGGAGATTCCCTGAAAACGAGCATCAAGGAAACTGGGGATCATCCTCCTGGACCCCTGAGGAATGGAGCAGAGGCATTCCTGCAGCATACAGGGGCTCTGATAGAGACTCCAGGATGGATTGCCCTAGATATGACGATGGGTACAAAGGACTGACTAACCTCTACCCTCAGATGAGTCGTTTTGGCATTGATGGAGAGCACTTTGATGGCTCCCGAAGAGGAAGCGGAGCTGACGTGGACTTCGGTGCAAGATACGATTATTCTCGAGATAAAGGACAAAGTTCTTTATTTATGGACAGTGGAAGGGGGACGGATTACCAAAGTAATTATCAAGCATATGGAAGAAGCCGTTTTTTGGGCTCAGAAAGAGAAGAAAGTCACACTTCCTTTGACTTGCAAAGAGGTCATGAACCCCATTATGAGGGTAGAAGATTTTATAATCCATCAAAAGGGGAATATCCTTCTATGGGTTCAGAATCAGGTTATGGTCCTTTTGATGGTAGTAACCCATATTTGGCTGCAAGAGAGGCAAGTACATCTTTTGGCAGTTCGCAAAGAGGAGATAGTACCCACTATGGTGACTCGCAGACAGGAGAGAGCTCCTTTCACATGCACTCACATGATCGGGAAAGAGGCAGAAATCCCTTTGAGAGACAATTTGATGTTAACAAATGGGATAGTTATTCTCGTTCTGATTTCCGAGAAAGTGCTGACTCGCCGAGAGGAGAGAGCTCCTTTCACTTGCGCTCACATGATTTGGAAAGAAGCAGAAATCCCTTTGAGAGACAATATGAAGATAACACAAGGGATAGTTATTCTCGCTCTGAATTCCGAGAAAGTGGTGATGCTCCTCACAGGGAACAGTGGAGAAATGTGACGAGATCATTTTCCGACAGACAGACAGGCAGGGATAGCACCCTCATGGACGAGTTGAAAAGCAAATTGAGTGCCGACCCTGTTACTAGGGAACTTGTAAGGAAAGATAGAGATCTTGCCTTAAACATCATTGAGAAAGTAATGGTAAGTCGTGTCTGTATTTTTCCTTCGACCCAAGTATATATGGACACTACTTTGTAAGATGCAGTTTAATAATAATTTATAATTGAGTCTTCACTCTGAGTGAGTTATGTGATATACAGTGTAATAATGCTGTGTAATACAGGGAAAAATGTATATAAAATATGCGCTTATGCATATTTCGTAAGAGTAAAGATCTTGGTATTTTCTCCCAGTTCCCAATTCTTCTTATCCTTAAGTAGCTTACTTAGGGTCTCTCTGAGAGGAATGTTTTATGGGGTAGACAATAAATATCTGATTTGGTGATTTCCAGTATTGTTTGAAATCAGTTAAAGGTTTCCTTTACTTTTTATTGCCTTCCAAGTTAATGATAGTAATAAAAGTAGGTTTTCATTGACATCATTTAATTTTTCTACCATTTTTCACTTCCTCCAAGTAAATGATGCTAGTTAAAAACGTCCTCCTTGACATCATTTAAATGGTTCTACCACTTTTTCATATCCCTCCAAGGTTTTTTATTCGGGTTTACTTATGGACTCCCTTTTCTACCAAGGGCTTGGACTATTGCCTACTTGCGAAGGACTTGTTTTGGCAGATGTAATTGTCACCCTGAGTGCATGCCCTTGCTAACCTCAGACTGTGGCTGGGCGCGAACCCTCAACCTGTTACCTCAGAGTCGCAGATGCTACTGCTCTGCCACGGTGACTACTTCATTACCCTCTAAGTTATTGATGCTAACTAAAAACAACTTTGTAGACATCAATTAAATGATTCTACCTCATTTTTTTTAATTGCCCTCCAAGTTAATGACGTTAATAAAAGAGCCCTCGATTTTTATTAGGAGTGAGTACTTCACTTGCATTGGCAAAAGTACTTGCGAAGGTACTAAGTCATGTTTAAAGGGGACCAAAGTACCCAAGTGGTTAGAATGCTTGACTCGGAAGTTGATAGACCCGCAATTAAGCCCACCTTGAGACAGGTTTAATACTTTTGTGAGTACTATGTATCACCATTCCTGATATTTTGAATCCTTAAGCTCAATTTCTTTGCTTTTGCATATTTGGATCTTTGAGAATGGTGAGGATGAAGCTTCCAGTTAGGAGGGCAGAGAGGTAGGCCAAAACAGTTGTTTATGAATGTGGTGAGGGAGGACATGAGGGTGTGTGGTATGACAGAGGAGGACACTGGGGATAGGGCGATATGGAGACCATCGATCTGCTGTGGCGATTCTTGATGGGAGAAGCCAAATGATGTGAATTGTCATTGACAATGATGTAGAATTAATCAGTGGGCATCATTATATTGACTCCTCCTTGTTTGAGACACTATGCTACATGCAGAAACGTCTCGGTTGTAGTAATCATTGTTCAGTATGATGACATAGACTGCAGTTGTTCAGAAAATTGGTATTCAAAAATGTTCCTGGCATATCTTCGCTCTGGTTTTTTGGTATATTTGTTAATGAAGGTAACTCGCTAGTAAAATTATCGATCTTTAAAATCTTTGCTCTGAAAACCAGTGGCAGAGGCTCCCCTTGAATCTTTAGTTTCGGCTGGTTACTATTAGTGTGTATCTGTGTATTATTTATACACATTGGCAATTGTGTACATATGTAGGTGTTTCATAGTGACTTTATTCTGAATCAATGGTCCTTTTGTGGGAAATATCCACATGTATTTAAAGGATACTACATTTCCTCTACTAAGGAGGAATGAGGAGAACTTTAGGAGGAGGGTGCTGAGGATTTAGGTGCTAAGGAGGACACAAGGGCATGTGGTGTGATGGAGGAGGACGCAGGTGACTGAATGATTTGGAGATGATTTATCTGCTGTGGCGAGCCTTGACGGGAGAAGTGGAAAAATTTGATTGACATCCCGACTGCTTCAGATACACATTATTGTGACATATGTCACTGTTTTGAGTTCATATCTTGACAATGTCTCCTTTGGTAGGACATAGCTTGCTTATAGCTAAAAGTGCTTCCTGACTGTATGGGATAAGATTAATTAGGAGGATGCTTGTGGGCAATAGCACCCATATACTGAATAGGATGATATTGCCCATACCAAAGCACCTTTTTTTTTTTATTAATCAAAGCTGGACTGATGACTTGTTTCTGAAATTCCAGTGAGGTCGGAATGTTGACCTTGCAGTTGATATTCAACATAGCATACTCTATAACTGTCAAAATATTGATGTGGTATGGATGATAGTAACCAGTTTAGGCGATTTTCTACTTTAGAGGTAAAACTTTTTATAATCAGTGACCTACTTGGATGTGGATCCCAAGCACAGGCTTTAAGTTCTCTCCAAATATTCCTGCAGTATTGAGTGAATGGGCCATAAATATATGGGGAACTTGGATGTGAGTATCCATTGTTGGGCCACAAGATTTTATTTATCAGACTTCCTACAGTTTGCTTTGCAAACTGTCACAGGCAATTCAGTTCGAAAGTGCAAGGGAATTAACACCTCTTCTTTAATTCGGTTCTTGGACTTTTATATATCTACATATGAAATTTTAGTGTAGTGTATGATATCGCAACACTATAACTGATGATCTTTTGGACTTGCAAAGGACCGGTATGGACAGCTCGATGTTCAGTCATCCTTCAGTTTCACTGCATGTTCTGGCATAGTAGTTACGCATCTCTTATTATCCCTTTACATCTAACAAGTCATAACACTTCCAATTCTGATTCTCTTTGCCTGATGCCCTGGCCTTCTAAGGCCAATTTTCTTTGCCTATTGCAGTGTCACACATGAAATTGCCTGACAAGGGCAATTTTCTTTGCCTGTTCCAGTGTCACACATGAAATAAAAAAAAACTGGTATGATATCCCCCTTAAGTGGGATGGTAGAGACAAAGCACACACATACACCTTAAGCTAATATACCTCGAACAACTTGCATAATGACCTTGGTCACATTTTATAGATGCTTCATATAGTGAAGCTGTGCAAATTCTGATTTTTGCTTTTTATTTTGTGATCCTTGTCATTTTTTTCATATGCATTGGCACTTATGCCAGATCTGATTGGAATATTTGATATTGTATTACAATTCATTCTGACAATGTTAAACTTCAGACTTCAGCTAATACACTGTATTGTATCTTTTGTTAAAGAAACACATTCTTCTCTGTTTTTTTTTAAACCTTTTTCCTCAATTCTGTTTGACAGCATGAGGTGGAGTTTATAATGTGAAAATAAAATCTTTGACTGAAAACGTAGAAAGTATTATGTTACATTCGGTCACAGAATTTAGACTTTTATGCATAAAGAAGTTTTTTATAGTCTTTAATAAGGCTGGTTTGAGCACCTTTGTATTAAAAATGTAACACTTAAAAGTTTATGGTAACAGTTTGAGTTGTTTAAACATTAAGATAAGAGTTATATAGTCTCCCATTTCTTAATAGAGTGATGAGAGTAAATTTTCAGCATATTAAGGTTTTCTGTATTCCTAAGTACTGTATTTGCATATAATTACGGAATCAAGTATTCTCCTTGAATGATTGATTCATTTTGTTTAGTGTAAAGTTTTATACATACAATTTTGCCGTGAGACTTACCAGTCGCAACTGGTTTACCTTCTTACCCTTGCATAATACCTCCACATGGATAATCTACTAAAAAAATACCATTTTACTAAGACCCTTAATGAGAAGGACCATGATAGTTGGGGGGTTAGTGGAATATATGATATTTCTTATACAGAAGCATAGCAATCTTTCAGTCCATTTTGTAAGCAAAATTTGATTCTTTGTAGCATAATTAAAAAAAATACTTATTGAACATAGGATAAAGTGTAATTAAAAATAATGGATCCAAAGCTATGCAGGATATTTAGTTTAGAATTTTTCTTTTATTTCGTATGATATCATATTCTGTGTATTGTTTACTTAATGTTGTGATTCTTATTGATAAATTTTACAGGAAGTCCACACAGGTTCCGTTGAAGATCGTCATTCATCAGAGTATTTTCGAAGCCATGAATCTCGATCAAAGTATTCCAGCGACGATGTCGCTTATCATCGCCAGGAGAAGGACAGAAAAGGCTATATGTTGTCTTTGGAGAGACCTAGAGACAGTCGTAGTTCCATGGATCGGGAGAAGAAGAGCAAGGATAATCGCTTTGCAGAATATCCTCGTGAAAACCGCAGATTGTCAGACTATGGTTCTAGACCATCGGGGCATAATTCTAGGGATGGTAATTATCGTTACCTCACGGGCAGTGATAACAATGGTCGGGTAATGTCTCAAGGTGGGCTTCCTGAGGAATGTCGTGGAAATGCATCTCGCCTAACACCACAACACAAAGACCTGAGATATGCCATATCGCAGAAATCTCGTTCTGGTTGTACATCTGTATTACAGAGACTCTCGGCCAAGCAGTCAGGGTCTGCTGATACTAATGTTGTTAGAAACTTGAAGAGACCTCGTGAAAATAAAAAAGAAAAGAAAGGAAACAGGCAAAAACGGTTTAGAAAATCTAGGATCCATGGTAGCATGACTATGGAGCACGACGTCTTTACTGGAAATCATGGGGACCAGATACAGCAGGGTTCTGTTTTGGATAGGCTCGGACCAATGATATCACCACCGCTTGCAAAGAGGCTGAAAGCTGGAAAAAAGAATGTGTAAGTTTGATTATTGTTTTTCATAAACAAAAATTGTAACAGATAGAAGTAAATTCCAGAATTATCAGTACGTTGACTAGGAATAGTACAAATTCCTGCGTTTTTTCATATTTTATAGAGTTGATAATATTATAGTGGCTACCACGGCCAGGTGGTAGAATGCTCAACTTTGAGTTGTCAGGTTGTCAATTAGAGACCCACCACAGTCTAAGGTTAGAAAGCACATTTACTCGGGGTAATGGTCACATTGTTAACACCAAAGTCTTTCAAAAGAGGCACTTTCGTATTCCTTGCTAGAAAAGGGAGTCTGAAATATAAAAATGGATCAGTGGTGATAATATTGTTTGGGATTAATATTTGAACACATTTTTATTTTCTGTATTAGTTATTGGATAGGATTCAGTTTTACGTCACAAACTCCCTTTTCTACTAAGGGCTAGGACAGTTGCCTTCTTACGAAGGACTTGTTTTGGCAGTTGTAATCGTTACCCTGGGTGTATGCCCTTACTAACCTCAGTCCGTGACGGGGCGCAAACCCTCGACCTGCCGCCTCAGAGTCGCAGGCACTACCATTTTGCCACGGAGACTACGTTCTGTATTAGTTATTGAGTCCTGAAACTTTGCATCCTCAATTCTTGTGCTATATAGCATCTTGTGTTAAGGAAAAAGATTTTTTTTTTTTATTATACCAGAATATGCTGCAGTTTTTAAATTGTTTATTTTTTTGTTTTAGAGTTTTTTTTATTGTAGCTGAACATATATTTAGGCAGAATATGTCCAGAAAATTATCAGATATTATTCTTTATGCAAAGGGATATATAACAATATAGATTCACTAACAGTAATACTTTTGAAAGATTTAGTAATATGCATTGAAAGGAACATAAATTGTTTTTTCTCCCCCAGATCTCCTAAACTGAAGAGTCAAGTTGGTAAACGTAAGCATGCTAAAACGGTATGTGTCCTCTGATAATACTGTATTTTAAATTATAATTTCCAAATTATACTTTCTTTTTGTAAGTATAACCTGCAAATTACACATTCCTTTCTATAATTATAACTGCAAATTTTGCTTCCGTTTCTGTAATTACACGTTGTAAAGTGTACTGTCCCATAATTATAACTTGCAACTTCTATAATTATAACCTGTGATTTATACTTATATAATTTTATAATTATAACTTGCAAATTATAGTTTCATTTCTATAATTATAGCTTGTGAAATATACTTTCCTTCTTATCCCCTACTGCTACAAGTATAATATTTCCATAATTATAACTTACAACTTCTCCAGTTATAATTTGTGATTTATTCTTTTCCATTTGTAATTATAACATTTGAATTTTACTTTCCTTTTTATAATTTTAACATGCAAATTATACTTTCTTTTCTTTAATTATAACTTGTGAATTAAGCTTTTCTTTCTGTAATTATAACCTATGAATAATACTTCCAATTCTTAAATAATAACATGTGAATTATATATTACTTTTTATAATTATAACCTGTGAATTAAACATTCCATTTTGTGATATTTACTTTAGCTGGAGGTAGACTACTATATTGTCTTATAATGATATTGATACATTTTGCACTTTTATGTCATGATAAAGGATTGAACTTTTTTTGTGTGTATACCTGTTTAATGAAAAATTCCAATGAAATCTCTATTTATCTGTATTTGTTTCAGTATAATAACATACCCAAGGAAGCTCTCTATTGCTATCTGTGTGAAGAAGTCAAAGGCAGTAATCCTAATGTAAGTGTGATTTCTTTTTATGTCATGAATGATTTAATCGCTGTCCCCTGCTTTTGATGAATCAAAGATACCACCATTGTGTTCCATATGTGTAATTTGTTGTGTTAGATAACAAAAGAGAATTTCCGAGTTGTGAAGAATAAAGTTATCCCCTTTTGTTCTTTTTTTAGGTGTTGTAAAAAGCCACTAATAATGATGGGGGGTATAGGTGTAAAGGGGCTTGCCAAGTCAAAGCACACATTCATCAGGAACCAAACATACCTTGATCGCTCCTTATAGCTCCTCGAGGATTAATAGTTGCCATAGTGCCCGCCACTATCCTGCTTGGTTCACCTATAGGGTAAATAGGCAAGGGTCCTCTGCTATGGGGCCAGACAGTCACATATATACAAATAAGAAATTTACTAAAAGTTGTGTAAAAATAATTATGTATTAGCTTAATTGTTTTTCCAGGCTTTTACCAACCACCTCTCGAGTACTAAGCATAAAGCGAGAAAGGAATTGAACGAATTTAAAGTAAAGTCCATGCTTGCGTACCTCCGAAATGAGGCTCGTGTAAGTACAGTATATGCTTTTTATCATGTTTTTCTTGCAGTAGAGTATGTTGAAATAGTAACACCTTTTAAATCATGTTTTTTTTTTTTCATTTAATTTTTCAGACCATTTAAGTCAATCTACATGAGAATGATTGTTATTGTCAAATCTTGCAGAATTAAATTTCACGGATCTTATAAAGAAGAATAACCTCAGAGTGCTCCATGGTTATTTATATTTAATAGGCAAGTTACCTAACCAAGCCAAACTTAACCTACCTACCTTAACCAGACCATACCAAATTTAACCTAATGCAACCTAGCCTAACCTACTCAACCCTAACCAAACTTAACCTAACCTAGCATTATAATGGGTGATTAAACATTACTTTGGATTCTGGCATTTACTCATCCTCACAAAATACAATTTTACAAACATCTAATTAATACGCACTTGAAACTCATCGGCTATTGATAAGCATATTGTGTTATCAGTAATATCAAAGTATTCTTTCTTGTGTTCCATATCAGTTTAATTGTTGGCTTACATAATTTATAGAACTGAATGAAATTAAATAGGGTTTTACTAACATCTAATTAATACGCACCTGAAACTCATCGGCTAATGATAAGCCTGTTGTGTTATCAGTAATTTCAAAGTATTCTTTCTTGTATTCCATAGCTGTTTATCGTTGCCTTAGATAATTTTCAGAACCTAACATTAAGGACTTAGTGTAATATTTACAAATATTTCGTCTCCTGTTTCTTCTTCTATTCATATATATATCCATTCTCCTCCTCCTACTTCTGCTTCTTCTATTCCTCCTCTTCCTCCTCCTTCATCTCCTTCTTCTTCTTCTTCTTCTTCTTCTTCTTCTTCTTCTTCTTCTTCTTCTTCCTACTTCTCTCCTCTTTCTCCTATTCCTCGTCATCATCATCATGGATAACTGCCTGTAATTTTTTGCTTATTGCAGCTTGCCTATGTCAGAGCAACGGGAAAACTTCCAATCGGTCGTAAGAATTTCTGTGGATTGTGTAAAGTTCCCAGATGCGTAGGTGAGAAAGGCCATTTGGCACTCAAGGAATGCTGGGTAAGCTATTATAGCATTTTCTCAAATACACCTAGTTCTTAGAATAACGCGAAGATAGGCTCTCAGAAGTGTCGCGTAATGTAATAATCGTGTAATGTGACGAGTCATTTTCCATAAGAAACAATGATAATGTTTATAGATACGTTTCATAATCGTACATAGACACACTATGCCAAAGATATAAGATAAGTAAAACATATTTTACAAGTACATAGCAAAGTAGAAAGACCTGTATCTATTTTTAAGAGTACAAAAGATATTCAAATTTACTGTACAGCAAGAAATGAACATACTGTACTCTATTATGCGGTGGGCAACAGGCATTCACTGGGATGTGCATGGTAGAGGTGAGCACATAACTTAAGCGGTAGAAGAGGAGGAGGATGCGGGAGAAAGAACCTCTATCTGCAAACGTAAACAAAGATAAAATAAAAATAAAAAATAACCAAAGCAAAACTAAAAAACTAAAAAAAAAATTTCATTATGCAATGCCTAAATGTAAAACACATCCTACTCACTCTATAAGATGGTGCGCAACAGGTATGGGCTGAGCATGGTTGTGGTGAGCACGTGACGTAAGTGGTAGCGGAAGAGGGGGAAGCGTTAGAACGAACACCATCTGCAAACGTAATCAAAGATAAAATAAAAACAATTAACTAATGCAAGACTAAAAAACTAAAAGAAATTACATTATGCAATGCCTAAAATACTGTAACAAAAAAAAAGATAACACACATTCTACTCACTCTATATTACGGTGAGCAACAGGCATGAGCACTTGACATAAGCGGTATAAGAAGAGGAGAAGGAACCCCTATCTGCAAACGTAAAAAGCAATTAAGAAATACAAGACTAGAAAACTAAAATTTTTCATTATGCAATGCCTGAATTACTGTAACAGAAAAAATATAAAACACATTCTACTCACTATATACGGTGACCAAGAGGTATGAGATGCGCGTGGTGGCGGTGAGCACTTGACATAAGTGGTATTAGAAGAGGAAAACGAACCTCTATCTGCAAACGTAAAAAACAATTAACAAATGCAAGACTAGAAAACTAAATTTTTTTCTTTATGCCATGCCTGAATTACTGTAACAAAAAAAATATGAAACACATTCTACTCACTCTATAGTACGGTGACCAACAGGTATGGAATGAGCATGGTGGCGGTGAGCACTTGACATAAGTGGTATTAGAAGAGGAGAACGAACCTTTATCTGCAAAAGTTAAAAACAATTAACAAATGCAAGACTAGAAAAACTAAAATTTTTTCATTATCAACGCCTGAATTACTATAACAAAAATAAATATAAAACACATTCTACTCACTCTATATACGGTGAGCAACAGGTATGAGCCGAACGTGGTGGCAGCAAGCACATGACTTAAGCTGTAGGAGAAAAGGAGAGGGAATCGTTAGAATGAACCCCTAGCTGAAAAAATGAATTAAGATACAGTAACAAAAAATTAATAAAAGCAAGACTAGAATTCTTTATTTCATTATGCAATACACAGTAATGATGTAAATAAAAAATTACACACATTCTACTCACTTTATATACGGCAAGCAACTGATGTCGAGCGTGTTTGAGCCGAGCAGGTGATATAAGCGGTAGGAGAAGGAGAAGAGGAGGAAGTGGAAGAGCCAACCCCTAGCTGCAAAAATAAATAAACCTACCATTAAAAAATATTAAAAACAACACTAAAAAACTCATCATTTATAATTATGCAATGCCTGAATATAATATTGTAGTATGATATTAAAAACATAACATAAAAAAACGTAAAAGATTTCAGAGGTGTACTCTCTCTATGTACAATACTGGGATGAGCGGGCTGGCGTTGAATAGGGGTGAGTTAAACGGTAGGAGAGGGAGGTGAAGAGGAGAAGGAGGAATGGGGAGAGCTAACCCCTGGTTGTGGTTGGGGTTCATACTGCTTAGATGTGCTGGGCTGAGGGTCATCAATATCATGTCTTTCTTTGACTGAAAAGTAAACATCAAGAGTTGCCTGCCGTGCAATCCCCCTCTTTTCTTTTAAAATTTCGTTATAGGAGGAAATATCATGCATGACTTTTCTAGATGTCACGCCTGCATGCTCTATACTTGGATCTCCCTTATCCAAAATTTCCAGGGCACTCTCTATTAGGCGAAAAAATTTTGTCAATCTACTCACAGTGAATGATTTCATGGGGCTCACAGAAAGTGCTGCTGCCTCATTTTCCTCCCTCTCCTGACATTGTCGTTCACCCTCCATGTCCTCCAAATCCTTGGCAGTCAATTCCTCCATGTGGGAAGCAATAAGGGCTTCCACATCCTCCTCTTCAACGTCAGAGAATCCTACACGTTGTGCGAGCTGAACGCACTCGAGTCTCGTCTTTGACAGCCAATCATTAAGATTAAAACCTGTGAAAAAGTTCACTAACTGCAGGCAAATCTACTTCCAGGCTCCATTTAGACATGACTGTGTAACTTCAGCCCAAGAATCCTTCACAAACCATATGGTGTACTTGATATTAAATTCTTTCCAGTATTCCTTAACCGCAGTCTTCTTTATGTCTAGCTTTGAGATATCGTCGGCCTCAGCTGCTCTCTCAAGGTCGCCCATGCTGACGTCAGTCTTACTGCTGAGATCTTTAAAAAAGAATCCTTAAGGTAATGCGATTTTAGCATCTGCACTACCCCCTGGTCCATTGGTTGGAGTAGGGAAGTTGTATTTGGCGCCAGAAACACAATTATGATATTACGATGAATATTGGCGATTGACAGAGGATGGGATGGAGCTTTGTCTAAAATAAGAAAAATTTTGAAGGGTAAATCATGACTTCTGCAATACACTTCAAACTCGTTTGGGAGACGTGTCAAGATATATTCTTTAAAAATACTCCCAGTCATCCATATTTTCGGATTAGAATACCAGTGCACTGGAAGTAACTCTTTACAGTAACCCTTTAGTGCACGAGGATTTTTCGATTGGTAAATCATTACCGGCTTCAGCTTCATGTCACCCTCAGCGTTAGCAATAATCAGTAGGGTAAAGCGATCTTTTGCTGCCTTATATCCTGAAGCACGTTTTTCGTCTATGGAAATATACGTCCTTTCTGGCATTCACTTCCAGAGTAAAGCAGTTTCATCCATATTAAAAATCTGCTTTGATGAATATCCCCCTTCCTCTATGATGGCCTTTAATTTGTCTGGAAACCGCTCGCATCTGTATCAGCTGATGCGCTTTCGCCTTGTAATTTTCAGTTGCAATAACCAAACCTACGTTGAAAATTAGAAAACCAAGCAGAGCTAGCTGTTATGGTTTTTACTTCTTCGCCTTCCACCTGGGATTTTAAATGGTCGTAAATCTCACACGCTTTTTCCCTGACAATATTATACGGCAGGTTTGTTTGCTGTTTGTTCTTGATGGTCATCCATGTGCTTAGCATTTTTTCCATTTTCTCCATAATATCCGTTCGAGTTTATGAAGATTTAGCCGCAGTTAAACTAACACCAGCTTTGGCACTTTTCTTTATCTTGTCTGCATTATCACGGATAATGCGCTGCATTCTTTCCGGGAAATGCATCGCCTGTTTAACGGTGACCTTACCCTCACCACGCTCATACCGGACTAACACTTGAAGTTTGATTTCAAGGCTTATTGCCTTTTGTGGCTCTTTTGGAACTAGAAGCTCTTCCACAGTCTTTTCCTGGGCGTTCACTAGCCATGATAGTACTGTACTATAATCAGTAAAATTTAAAAGAACTGAAAACAAACACAGTTATAACAAGAGATATATCCACGCACTTAATGCTTATCCACGTACACTTGCCATTTCTCCCATTTTCTTCTTAATACCCTGACGTAGGAGATTTCCTCCTACGTTATATTATTATAATTATGGTAGCGTGGTTGGTGAAAATACGTAAGGATTTATATTCGTTTATTCTTATTTTAACATCTATGTACTCAGAGCTCCTATTACTACAGTTCCTGTTACGACTAATTCCTGAGTCCTACCCCCAAGAGGGGGAGGCTAACTCAGCTGTACTGTGTTAACTCTGCTGCTGGCAAGGCCCGGTCTCTAACTCTAACTAACTGTGCCTGCCCTGGGTGGTTCTTGAAATACCCCAAGGGCAGGGCGGGGCTTGACATCCAATCCTGCCAATGAAATCAAGTGACATCTAGTCCTGCAAATCAACGCCAGGTTCGAAGTGGAGTCCCGCCTACTTCCGGGGAGGAGCTATTGGGCATCTCTCCAGGGCATGTACATACGTACGGGCCACATGTTTGTGTTTCTTGTGGTTTAGGAAATGGCTAACTTCCTGGCCTTTCCTACCTCTCCAGGTACTCGATGCCAGATCCTAAGTCTCATGGTTCCGGTCATATATCTCCTTGACACTTTCTACAAACATTGGCCGTACCGCAGAAAACAAGCCTCCCACATTAGTTCCAGGTGCCTAGCCATAAATCTTGGTGGTCCCATGGGAAACATGGTCTGCACCCAAAACTCAATAAAAGTGAGGGCATGTAATAAAATATCTGTGCCCTCGACCAACCGTTACCCCTCAAGATTTGTTACAAGTTTCAGATTCTGGCTTCAGCATGACGGACTGGCTTCAGCATGACGGAAGTCATACGACATCCCTCCCAACCAAAACTGAAATATCTCTTATTTCAGTCGAAGCATGGGCTAATTTTTCGAGAGCTCTTGGACGTATCCTAGCTAACATTAGTTTACAATAGAAATGGGGCCAAATTATTTAAGCTATTTTCTAAGAATTCCTATTTCTATGAATCCTAAACAAATTACACAAACATAATATATATATAGTATAATTTCAGTGTGTAACTAATATCAAACATTAATTAAGATCAAAAGTCAGTTTAAATCAAAACATTAATTCATCTACTTCTCTCGTTTCTTTAAAAGACAAAATTGAGTTAATTACAGTAGAATTATGACTCATTTAGAACATTAGCAAACAATTAAGTAGAGTATTAGCATGTATAAGCATGTAAAATGCAATAGACCATAACATCAATAGTAATTTCTATAAGAAACCTTATCTTATAATTTCTACTCTTATTGTTACTATGGGCATTAATTTATTTTAAAATTTGGCCTTAAAACTACTCCTGAAACAAAACATGTTTTACTGTGTGTAAAGTCGAAACATTTATTATTTCGATATGCAATTACTATTCAGAGACCACTTAATATAAAAACTTAATGAACCTAAAGATTAAATCATAATTCAAATAATAATGATGCTAAAACAAAACACTAATATTATTTAAGCAGAAAAACAACTTATTAATCTTAGTGCATGCCCTCGACCAACCGTTACCCCTCAAGATTTGTTACAAGTTTCAGATTCTGGCTTCAGCATGACGGACTGGCTTCAGCATGACGGAAGTCATACGACAACCCGATCAAGAATATGAAAACTTCTTACTTACATTTATTCCATTTTCCCCATAATATCCGATCGAGAATATGAAGACTTAGCCACAGTTAAACTAAAACCAGCTTTTGCACTTTCATTTATTTTTTCCGCATTTTCGCGGATAGTGCGCAACGTACATTCACTGAGATGCATCGCCGGTTTAATGGCTACCGTACTCTCACCACTCTCATAACGGCCCAACCCTTGAAATTTTATTTCAAAAATTATTGCCTTTCTCGCTCTTTTGGGAGTAGAAGCACTTACACAGTCTTTTCTTGGGCGTTTATTGGCCATGATAGTACAATATAATATCTTTAAATAACAGAATTGAAAACACAAACCATAACAGTCACCGAGATGCACCACCGGTTTAATGGCAACCGTACTCTCACCACTCTCATAACGGCCCAATACTTGCAGTTGTATTTCAAGAATCATTGCCTTTCTCGCTCTGTTGGGAGTAGAAGCACTAACACAGTCTTTTCCTGGGCGTTTACTGGCCATGATAATACAATACATAATCTTTAAAATATAAAAGAACTGAAACCACAAATTGTAACACAGGCACAGTTAGAACACGAGGTATATCCGCGCACTATACTGGGTAACTACACACTGAAGCACATGGCAGCATGGCGGGGAAGAGCCTTTGAGGCGGTCAATTATTCACTAAAATGAAAATTTCTTTTTCAATTTCTTTTGGTGGGCGTTATTCGCGCATTTCGTATTTTTTTACTATTATTTTTTAGGGGCATTATTCCAATTTCACGGATTATAAACATGTGTAAAAAGCGAACTGGGTGTATACTATTTGCCCAACTATCTAGTGTGTCAATATGGCTTGGTCCTGATTTTTACAATAAACTTAGATGGATTTTGTAGGGATAGCCGTAGTGTAGTGGCCATAATGATTGACTCAGGAGGTGATGGACCTGCAGTTGAGCCAACCGTGGGACATTAGGTAATCCATTGAGCCTGAATACCCCAGTACCTATCTTTGTCCACCCCCATATTGGGGACTAATAGTGACACACATAACAAGCTAAATGAATTTCGAAATGCAAGTACTGAGGTCTGTTTGAGATTTTGTTTCTAGTTTGCTGAAAACTAAAATCTGTTTTCGAAAACATGTTTCAGATGCTTCACACTTACCAAGAACCTATATATGTGTGTTGTGATCAGCCGTTCTACAGTCGAGAGAAATATGAGGAGCATCTTCTTTCAATGAGTCATCTATATGTAAGATTGATATTATAATTTGTTTCCTTTTCATTTTGATCCTTGATAATGAATAGAGAAAGAGACTTCCCCTCCTCCTCCTCCTAGTAATAATAATAATAATGATAATAATACTGTAATGATAATAATAATGCCTTTAATAATATCATACTTTATAGTTTGTCACCATCCGTACTTTACATGGTGAAACCCCATTGTATGCATTCAACAGCTGCTGGTAATTTAACTTCTGTTAACATTTTAGTTGTGAAGTAATTATCAAGCGAGTGCCATGCTAGAATGCCATGCCAGACATCCATATTTCCATTTGATATAATTATAAGTCAAGTGTCTCAGAATTAATTTAATAATAATGTCGTATTGATTACATTTGCAGTTACGCTACAAGCGCAGTGAAAGAACGAAGAGGAAACACCTCTTTTATGCTAAAAATGTGGAACAGTCAATGAAAGTCGGTAAAAAAGTCGGTGCCTTCGGACCTCTAAGTACGTATGACCATTTCATCTTAAATCGTGCTTGACCTTTAGATTGGTCATATGTGTTGTGATCTGATTTGGCTTAGTTTATTTCATATAAATTGTTTACTTGCCCTTGCATTTTGAATACATGGTACATTTTTTATTTACCCAGAAAATGGGATATTCGTATGCGTCGTATTTCTTAAATTTTTTGGAGGTATACAATTACTGAGTTATCATTGCTATTGAAAACCTTTAAATGCCAAGACATCGTCTAGTTGAAGAAAAGCGCTTAAGCTGTTATGCTGAAATGTTATTTCAACATTTATATTCTCTTGTTGCAGATCAAATTTACAAAGATAGGAAGGAATTTGGTGATGTTTTTATTCCCAAGGGAATATCTGATTACTGGTCACTGCTTAGTGCACCAAAGAGGAATCCATTGATCATCAAAAGCAGATGTAATCCATATGGACATGTCTTAAGTCACTTTGACCCTGCAAGAGGTTTAGGTGAGTATTTTCTTGAAAGTTCAGTAAAGATACATTGTGATATGATCGGTTTTGCATCACGGACTTCCTTTTCAACTAAGGGCTAGGACCGTGCCTTCTTACGAAGGACTTTGATATTGACATGTGTGACTGTTACCCTGAGCATATGCCGTTTCTAACCTCAGACCGTGGCAGGCTGTCAACCTTCAACCTTACAAATCCAAGTTGCAAGTGTTACTGCTCTGTCTCGGTGGCCACTCAGTAAAGATACATTACTTGAAAGTAATCCAGGCGGAGTACAAGAATACCTCCTGCATGTTCTGTGTCGTGAAAGTCGACTGAATGGGACGGAGTGAGGGGACTGGGATTCCCCTCTTTCTAGTATTCCTTCCACAGAGAGTCGAGTTTCTGCCACCCCTCTTTGTAAGGGGATTTATTTCTTATGTACAGAGTGCGGCAGAAATAGCTCCCACATTTTGAAGGTTAACAAAGGGAAAAAGAAACAGCATTTATTAAAAATTAATTTCACTATTATTTTAACAAAGGGTTAGAGTATTTAATCGTATAGTTATAAAAATTACATTCTCCAAATGGTGGCCTCTATTCACCATGCACTGTTGTAGATGATTTCTGAAGTTTTCCATCACTTGAAGAGTCATTCCGGCGATGCTTCTGCAATCTTTTGACGAATAGCTTCCTGTAATTTTTCAGTGGTACCCGGTCGATGTTTGTAGACCTTAGCTTTCAAGTAACCCCAGAGAAAGTAATCACGGGTTGAGATCGGGCAAGCGTGCAGGCCATCCAGTGTCACTACGTAAGGAAACCAAATGTCCTGGAAACATTTCTCTTAGAGCTTCCATTGATCTTCTTGCTGTGTGTGTGTGGTGGCTCCATCCTGCTGAAACCACATATTCTGACCGCATTGGTCGTTTACTTTTGGTCAGATGTTATTGTAACAAAGTGGTTTCTCTCCTCAAAAAAAATAATGGCCCCATACTCCTAAGTTCGAAACTGCACACCATACAGTCACTCGTTCACTGTATAGATGTCTTTCATGAAGCTGTCTAGGGTTATTTTCCGCCCAATTACAAATATTTTGCTTATTCATGCAGCCTGAGAGATGAAAGTGAGCTTCATCACTTGTGAGAAGAACAGCATTTGCAGGAACATTTTGAAGGATATCGTCACAGCGTGACAAGCGAACTTCCCAGTCGCATTCATGCTGTTTCTGAGCAATCATTAATTTGCTTGGATGGAACTCCAGATCTGTGTGTAGAATTCTTCTGACTATTCGATCAGACAATCCCAAGGCAGAAGCATTTTTACGAGCTGAACTTGTAGGAGACTGAGCAATAGAAAATCTCACAGCTTGAACTTTTTCTGGAGTTTGAGCTCTTCAAGGTCTTCCAGGTGGCTTTCTCTTAAGTACTGAACCTGTGGCTCTGAAATTTGCAACCTATAGCAATATTGTTTTTCTATCCGGAAGAGCATCATTCCAACCTAACATGTAATGAGTTCAAAAAGCTCTCTGTGTTGTAATTACAGATTCATCATTCTTCAGAAAGTTTCTATAACAAAAGCACGATGTGCACCGGTCCAAACAATATTGCTAGATTTGGGTATCTAAAAAAAATGGTAAGTCATTAGCTAAATGAAGGCATCATTGGCACTTGCATAAGTTCATGAGCAACACATAGGTGAAAATTTAAAATATAGGAGGTATGTCTGCTGCACCATGTACCGTATAAGGATAAATAGACAATGGTTGTTTAGCATAGAGATGACAATGTAAAGGAGCCTAATTATTTTTGTGTACTGTATGTGAAAAATAACAAACTGCTATATTGTTTTAAGCAATTGAAGCAGTCACACAATTAAAAAAATTTTATTCATTGTACCCAAATTCATAATAACAACTTTTGGGAATTGATTCACTAATTGTTAAAATTCAGTTCTTTGGCGTATTTTCCCCACCTCGGAATTTTTGAAAGGTATTTATTCATCCATAATTGGTAAATGTTTAGGTAAAACTTTTGGTTAGAAATTGAAATGTTTGCCTCCTCCTCATTATCCCCTAATCGAGTACACTGTACCTAGCTTCATTGGTTGCTGAGTATTGTTCTTCTGTCACCTGGTGTATATATATATATATGTATGATAATCAATCACAATTTTTTTTTTTATTAACAAGACGTCATGCTCCGCTAAAGGCAGTGCTGTGACAGCTGATAAAAGAGAATGGGAACAGGGCTTCGTTACACACGACCTGGAACCTCTCTCTTACAAGCAGTGCTTTCCCTCCACCAGGCCTGTCAAATCTCGTATTATTATGTAACCCTTAGGAAAACTATAACAGTGTACATTTCTTCATTTATTTTTGTCTCTGTCAGTTGCTTCGTGACAAAGAAATACATGGAGGATGCGATTTCTTTCCCTTCTTCCCCTACCCTTTTAGTCTGTTTTTACTACAATCAAGGAATTCAGGGGGGATGCTTTTTCCCCCACTGCCAGAGGTATTCATAATTCAGTGAAAATTATTCACATATTTATTACTCTTGATTAGTTTATTTTCACACTTTCAGGGCATCAATATATAAACTTCACCACCGAGTTTAGATGCTATGTTTGTGCAACAACTCTAGGAAGCAACAGAGAAAGTATTATTGAGCACTGCTCTACACAAACGCATTATGTTAATGTTGTGGTAAGAACCTTTTCGTTGAAAGTACTGATCCTTTGTTGTTAGTTTGGACCATGTAAGAAGAGTAACCCCAGGATGTTCTTGGGTTATTCATGTATACAGGCAAGTCCCCTAACCTAACCTAATCTCATCTCACCTCACCTCACGTAACAACTTACAGAATTATTTAACTTTACATTAGGTTCTGGGTTTTTTTTCTTGACGTAATCCGATAAGTTAAGTGAAATAATCTAGGTCTACCTATTGATTTGAAGAAAAGCAACAATATTGTAAATTATGTAAACAGTTTGGCTTAACTGAATTGAATAATTACCATTAAAACTATTCTTATCCTGGTATATCTGTTGAATATAAGGAAAGCAAATGCATTTCGTAAATTATTTAAATACTGAGATTGATATTTAGCTATATTGATTAATTACCATGAAAACTGTTCTTCACTATGCAGAAAAAGCAACAGAAACAAAGAGCGTTGTCACTGGTTTCAGAAGAGGAACGCAAAGAATTGTTAAAGACAGTTGTTGACCAACATGATAAAGGTGATGCTGTGAAAAATGTTAATCGCGGAGGCGGATTTGCAGGAGACAATGTCTGAAGTCGATATTTACGATGACCCTTATGCTAATGATAATGTAAGTCCATATTGCAAAATTTTGTGCAGCCCTAGTCAAATGATTCCAAAGATGTTGTTTTTATGTCACATGTGAAAAAATTCAGGTGATCGTATGTTTAAAACTTGTGAGCTGTTTAAATGATTACAGAGATGTTTTGCTTTTATGTAAGATGTCTTATGTGACTTATATTTTGAAGAATTAAGGATACACTTGTCAAAAGATCCTAAAGATATTTTGTGTTTATGCAACATATGAAAATCTTTTGAGTGCCTTTGTATGCAGCCATCCCCGCTGTCATTGGCAGGAGAAGGCATAGTGTTTGAGAAAACATTGAAAATTTCTTGTATACTCCATGGCATTTGCTACATATTTGTGTATGTATGTTATTTCTCTTTCATTTCAAAATGATTTTTAAAACATCAAAAAGAATATATGTTGTATCATTATTTAGTATTGGATGAATTTATTTACACAGTTGCTGGAGATAATTGACAAAGTTTGCGAGAGCGATGAAGCAGATGAAACTGTGCCCATAGAGACCATACTCAGTAATGAAGAAAACCAACCAAAGCAAGATACACCTACTGGAGACAGGTGAATTTTATTTTATTTTATTCTTTACATTATTGTCAGCCATCTCAACACTCCCCATCTCTGTTTCTATTTGCTTCATGCTTTATATTATTTTAATACTCAGACTCGATGAGAACAGTTTTCTTCGCCCCTCCTGGTATCACATTCTTAAGAAATATTAATAAAGAAATAAATATATTTGTCCTTTCTCCCTGGGGGAGGGACACGAATATCTCCACCATTTTTACCTGTGTATCGTAAAAGTCGACTAAATGGGGCAGAGCAAGGGGACTGGGGATCCCCCCTTTTTATTTTCTTCCCACAAAGATTAATGTTTTTTGCTGTGACTAAGCCACTCCCCTCATAAAGGGGATTATGACTTTTGTTTATAAAAGGTAGATAAAGATATATGTCATCTAGCATAGTAGTACTAACAATTTACTTATTTTTTTTTAATATCGGAGCAAAATTAACAACAATCGATGAAAAATTAGATTACAAAGTTGATTATTCAGAAAAAGAGAAGCCTGTAAGCACAACTGGCAAGTTGTTCGGTCTAGCAGAAATGTCAATTTTATCTTGGATACTACAGGGACCACAGATAATGAAATGAGTAAAGATACTTCTATGGCAGTAGCTATGAAGTCTCCTTTTCATGCACAAAGCAAGGAGTCCCAAGATTCAAAGAAAAATGAAGCTACTGAAGACTTGTGATATTCTGTTCTTGCTAAGCTAGGCACTAGTAAATATTCATTAATCATACTCTGATGCTGAATACTCAAATTTATAGTGTCAGAATGTCAGTGTTCCAATTTTATAATTGTATATTTTCCTATTTTCCCTTTTCCTCAGTAAGTTGTATCCCCTGCTTTATAGTCTTTGACTTTTTCCAGCTGGGCTTGTTGCTTGCCTTATGAAAATAATAATGTTAATAATAATATTTATCTGTCATATTACCCTCCTGAGTATTTATACTTGCAATTTGTTCTTTAGTATTTTTTTTTTTATTTCAGAGCAAAATTAGATACAAGTGATGAAAAGTTAGATGACCTTGAAAAAGAGAATCCTTCAAGTACCGTTTGCGATTTCTTCGATGTGGCAGAAACTGTTGCTTGTAACCCAAAAACATTAGGAGATGCAGACAATGAAATGGAAATAGATTCTTCCGTGAGGGTAGTTTTGAAAAAGTTCCCTTGTCATGCACTAAGCAAGACGACCCAAAAACCAAAGAAAGATGAAGCTACTGGAGAGAGGTGAATTATTATCATTACTATTGTTATTAATAATATTATTATTTTCCAAGCAACAAGCACAACTGGAAAAAGTCAAAAGACTTTAAACTAGATGGCTTCATCAGGGGGAAGCAACTTTGTTAGGAAAAGGAATAAGAGGAGATAGAGAAAAAATATAAAATGGTACATCATCATCATCTGCTCAAGACAGATTTATTATATTTTTATATTATTATATTTTATTCTCTACGTAATTATCAGTCATAAGTAAAACCTTAAATGCATTAATACTTTGAATATATTATTATATATTTTTTTTCTGTTTTCAGAGCAAAAATATCAGTAATCAATGAAATATTAGATCATGAAACTGATTCTTCTGAAAGAGAAAAGCCCTTAAACAATATTGGTAAATTGTTTGTCCCAGCTGGAAACATCACTTCCGATTTAATATCAGTAGAACCCGCCGATCATAAAGCAGACAAAGATTCTTCTGCAGTAGTAGCTGTGCAGAGACCTGTTCTAAGGAGAAGCATCCGAACTGCAAAACCAAAAATCAAGTAAGGACTTTCTCTCTTTATAAAGACATAACTAGTCAGAGAGAAAATACCCTCTCTGGAACAAAACACTCTGGAGAAACACCAGATAATCCTAGATTTAAAGTCTTCAAGTAGATGCAACTTACATGACCAAAGCTCACATCAGTATCACTGAAAATAAAGTTTCATACTTGACCAAGGAACTTGCAATGAGACTTTAAACGGACGGACCCCTCAACGAGACAGTACTGGAGAAAAGCTGTCCAGTGTTTCATGACTGACTGGCTAATTTAAGCCTGCCAGGGGCCAGGCGTATTATATATAAACCTTTATTTCCATTATACAATGGGTATTCGTCAGCCGAGGCAAGCCCCAACCCCCCACTGTGGTGCCCAACCACAGCAGTAACCTTGCCAGTAAACAGCTTAAACTCTCGGTCTTGGACGGGAACCGATCTCTCGACCTCGTGAATGCGAAGCCAGCGCGTTACCACTGTACTAGCCATGATCTTAGGAGATCATTTGGTTAGAACTGATAAGCTTGGGTGTTGCTCCCACAAGGGTATGGCGTACAAGGATATGTTTGTTGCCTTAAATATTACAGAACGTTTGATGACAGGTTAAATAACGTTTTTATGTAACACAGAATTGATAAAATGTAAACTATCAGTGGAAAAAGATTATAGTAGGCTTATTTAATTCTTGCAGTATCAGTACTTGCCATATTAATCCTCACTCTTCTAGTATTCTAATGCTTTCTTGCATAGTCTTCCGTACCATATATTGGCACTTACGTATTCATTCAATTAATTTTCACATGCGAGATTTTGTTCAATAACCATCTATAAGTTTTTGCTTGGCATTCTTGAAAATCCTGGTAACTTTACCACACGTCCTAACCTGTTATAACTTGGTTTCATAATCGTTTTGATCTTTACTGCCCATGTACAGTATATCCAAGGGTAATTCATACATATAAAGTGGATAAAAAAAAATTTCATTTATATTCTCATTACCTAGTAATAAGCAATATTTTATACTATATGCATAAAGGAGCCTCAGTACCTCAGTAGTAGAATGCAAGAGGTCTGAAGCTGCTGGCATGGGTTCGAGACCACTGTGGAGCATCCAGCATCCCCTGTACAACATGTGTCCACCCTATTCAGTTTGTGACGAATTGTAACTTAAAATGATGCCATACGTTCTTAAAAGGCAATGCTTAAGCACATCATTGTATGAAAAATCTTTGCATACCTTACCTTGCCATTTATAACATAAGAAAATAATGACTGATCAGATTTTTCTTTTAGAGATGGGCATCAGGCTTTTCAAGAATAAAAGCAAAACAATCAGTGAAAAGACAGTTCATTTTTTCTTTATTCCTAGCATAAGATTTGTAGGCTTAAGGGTTTGTATCTATCCCCTTGCTCTTAATAATGAGCTAATAGGAGTGACTGAGGTATATTTGCTTCTGGTGAATACATTTGCTTTGACTCGGCCACCCTACTCACAAGGGGATGACGGCCATTGTAACATGTATGTATGTATTTAGTAAGTACTGAGAATTGATTTTTCAAGCTTGTTCACTGAAATTTTGTATATACAGTATTATTTTGTTCAGCCATTTTAATATCATTTTTATTTGTGAAGGGTTTTTAGGAAAGACCACATTTACATCCATTGCAAAATGTGATTGCTTGATATTTGTGATAAACAGAATTGAAAACACTTTACTGGGATCAAGTAATTGTTGTATATATTAGTAAGCATATCTGCCTATATTTACAAATGTATATGACACAAACGCATTTTTCGTAAATAAAATAGCAGTAGTGTTATTTATAAATTGTTAGAAGGGTATTTAGCTGTTAGATATCATTACAGTAACAAATTACACTGGCTTATATTTGTGTGGCGTAACCATTGTTAAACTCCTTCTCAAGTTGATAATTAGAAATTTAATTAAATTTTGAAGACAAGTGGGATATAAAAGAACTTATAAACAAATCTACAGGGATGCAAATTTACATTAAGTTGTAATTAAACAAATATAAAAGTGAGGTCATTGTAGAGACTTATTTTTTAACATCTTAAGAGTACAAAAGCTATTCATTATATGTTCAAGGTACTATATAGAAACCTCTCATCAGTAAATCATTTTATTCAGTATGAAAGCACCTTTATAAATCACAATGTACAAGAATGCATAATAACGAAATGAGTGCTGTTGCTGTTAAGCCATAAAGGTAAAAATATATTATCATAAATATAACTTATGTGAAATAGTCATTTGAGTCAAATATATTTACATCATTACTCGTAATGTTATGAACAACATTTGGTTGGCTTACTTAGGGATATGTCAAAATACTGTATGTGTATGTATTGTAATCCTCAAAAAAAGATGTGAAGTCCCATATGTATTGTGCTTAGTTCAAGACTGAATCCCATATTGAAGGTTGGCTTAATATTATACTTCATCTTTACACAATTAACTTGCACCTCCATCCAGGCACTCTTTGACATCTTAGCTGCATGGACAATCTCAAAACACATGCACAATCACTTCACCTTCTCTTTCTCTCACGACTTGTTTTCAGAGACGATTTCTAATATTGATTCTTTCTGCATTAACAAATGTAAACACGAATATAATGAAACTATACAATGTGAAACCCATTTAAAAGTTAAAAAAAAAAAATTAAATGATGAAATTCGTACAATAATAACTTCCAATTGAATGTGAAAAACTTGCATAGTAAAATAAAAGATAGAGGAGTACAAAAGAGTCTCATCTATTTCATAGAAACCTTAAGCAGATGAGCAAAAAGGAATGGATAAAGGCAATTCATGTAGCAAATATTTCAGGAGAGAACTGGAATGGGTACGCCAACCTTAAGGGAGAGGTTGGAAGAGGATCTGTCTGTAGGGGGTTTGACTAGCCAAGAGAAAGAATAGCAAATGAGAATGAGGGGTTAAAGAGTGATATATGTAACCAGAGTGTACCAAGGGACTATGGGCCTAGCTATTATTATTATTACTATTATCATAAGCCAAGCAACAAGCCCAACTGGAAAAGTCAAAGAATATAAAGCGGATGGCTCTAGCAGGGGAAGCAACTTGGTGAGGAAAAGGAAAAGAAAATATAGAAAAAAATTTGGTACTGACTGGCCTTTGTGTAGCTTTTAATCTAAAGCTTACAGAACGTGTAAGTAAATGAAAGGTGTTTAGTAGTAATACAACAAAGCAGGTGAATATACTTCTTTAAATTATAAAAAAAAAAAAAAATAAATATGAGCCATGCATCTAGCATATTATAGTATGAATTACAATATATAAAATTGGAAATGTAGTTAAGAAACTGCTTCCCAAACAGATTTTGTAATATAAAAATTCATAGGATATTGTTCCTGAAAATGGTAAATACAAAAATTCATAAAGAAATTCTCCTCAAACATATGGTTAAATACAAACGAAATAAGCTACTCCTCAAACAAATTTTTAAATACAAAAATTCATAACAACCTTCTGCACTTTACTAAACTAATAACATAACACAGTAATGGCTGTATATTCATCCAATAATTTTTATCAAGAGTAACCTTTAAAATTTATATATTCACTTTCAAAGTGGATGGGTGTTTTTGACATGGAAAATGGTGTTGATTGAATTCCAAAGTTACAGCCTTGAAAAAAAAGCAGACATTTAAAAACATTTCACCTTTTTGAGCAGCTTCAAGTATTCACGTTTGCTCGAAAAGAGCTTAGCCTTTTCTCTGAACAGTTGTGTATATTGAACAATAGAAATTTACCAACTGCAACTTAGCCAAGTCTAAAACTCTGAGTAGAGTTTCCTGGTTTAAACAAAGAAATCTAGCATGACCTGCTTCAGTATTCATATAGTTTTATTTACAATACGAAACTTCATATCAAGTTTTCATACTTAATCAAACAGATACATACAAGTAAGGTTTGTGACCTCGGCATAAAATGTGTAAAAAATTACAGTCCATATTTAGTCATCCATTTCAAAAATTGAAAAAAAAAACTGTAAATGCTTTGTATATACTCAGTCTTTACGAAAACCTCTCTCTTATTGGAAAAAAATTAACCAGGAATGTATATGTATGGTACAAAATGTATGTGTATTGTACAAAATGTATTTGTATGGTAAAAAAAAAAATCGGTCACTGGGGTCTGAACAAGTGTACAGATACAGCTATAGTACAGAAAGGCTTATTAGTTCCTGAGGTAGAAAAAATACTGACTCATTTAATGTCCAAAATGAATTCTTTCTGCTTGAAACAGTCATCATACAGGTATTTATGAAAATAACAAAACTGACTTTTAGCAATATTTTCCCATCTGTAATGTACCTTCAATTGCAAAACCATTCGTTGAACCTTTATATATATATATATATATATATATATATATATATATATATATATATATATATATATATATATATATATATTATATATATATTATATATATATATAATATAAACTAAATTTGTATCAGTGCTAGTAAGAATACCATTTACAATATTTGTTTTGCCTGGACCAGTCATACACAAACTGAAGATCATTAATACATACTTAATCACAAATGGTTAAGTTCACTAATTTTTTTTAACTTTTCAACAATCATACATAATGCCATTATATGCAACTATTCAAACAGAAGTCATGTAAGTTGCTAAAGAAATATGCAAGAGTAAATGCATATTCACCCTTATAATACAGTAATTTTCAACTATTGTCACATTATATGTCATTTACATAAGGATTATGTAAGGAAAAAAAACTGCAGGCAATGTTTTCAACTCCTGTCACATTCTAGGTCATTTACATAACGGTAATGTAAAAAATATATAAATATTGGAATGGAATGTTTTTGACTGCATTTTAGGTCCTTTTTTTTTTTTTTTTTTTTTTAAGTGTGACACCGGGACAGGCAGAAACTGCCCTCATCAATAAAGGCCTGGGCACGAGAAAATACCAAGACGAAGGAAAAGAAAAATGTTAAGGACAAGGCAGAGATGAGGTAATGTCACACAAAGGAAAATGATAGACATAAAAAACAGTGAAAGTACAGAGGACCCAGAGATATGGAGGACTAGGCCTTGAGATGACAATAGATCTGCTTTTTGAAAGATGAAAGGTCATAAGAATTAGGATAGACAGAAGGAGGAAGAGAGTTCCAGAGTCTGGAGGTTGATGGGAAGCAGCAGTCGCTGCAACGACCAATCCGCGAACTACAAATCTCTACACAGTACCTGTGAGATGAGGCCACTTGGCGAGTGTTACGCAGCCTTGGCAGTGAGGGAGGGATGCAACTTGCCAACTCATCAGAACAGCGATGGAAGTAGTAGCAATAGAAAAGAGAAGGGTAAGCTACCTTATGGCGAAGAGAGAGAGAATTCAGATTAGAAGTAAGAGAAAGATCATTAATGAGTCTGACTGCCTTAGATTCAACCCTCTCAAGGAGATAAATATAAGAAGAAGCACCCCAGATGTGTGAGCTGTATTCTAAGCAGGAACAGATAAGACCTTTATAAATTTTAAGTAACTATAAAGAGGAAAAGTCATGACAAAAACGAAACAAAACCCCCCAATTTTTTGGATGAAAATTTAGAAATTTGGATTATGTGATTCCTCCAAGAGAAGTTAGAGGCTACATAGAGTCCTAATATGTTGATAGAATTAAGAAGGTAAATTTCGTTACTTTCGAAGACAATAGGGTTATCAGGAGGAGAAGAAGATAATGAGTTAGCCAGGAACTGTCTCTCGGAGGCATTGAATTTAACTAAATTTTGAGTGCCCCACTCAGATACTCTCTGCAAATCGGAGTTAAGAGTAGAAGAAAGAGTGATACGAGACTGATTACGAGTAGACGAATATATGTCAACCTTTATTTCCATTATACATTGGGTATTCTGTTACAAATCTAGGAGTACACCTTTAAGTAAAGATCAAGGTAAAGGTTGCCGGGTTTCAGTTCTGATATTCATACTCAGAACGTCAGCCGGGGCAAGCCCCAACCCCCCCACTGTGGTGCCCAGTCACAGCAGTAACCTGCCAGTAAACAGCTTAAACTCGCAGTTTTGGACGGAAACTGATCTCTCGACCTCGTGAATGCGAAGCCAGTGTGTTATCACTGTACTAGCCAGAGGCTAGATGAAGGTTGTGAAGAAAAGGCAGAGGAAAAGTGAAGGGTAGAATCATCAACTAAGGCATGAAGAAGAGAGGAAGATGGGGATTGTAGATCATTGATTAAGAGAAAGAACAGAGTAGGTGAAAGAAAGAAGCCCTGTGGAACACCACTGGTAACAGAGAAAGGGCTAGATGTCACGCCATCAACAACTACAGATATAAAAGGGTCAGTAAGAAAGTTGGAAATTAGAGAACAGAAAGAAGGGGGTAAAGCCTTAGGCAGGGAGTTTGGCCAACAGAGCCTTGTGCCATACTCTGTCAAAAGCCTTAGAGATATCAAAGGCGACGATAAAGGATTCCCCATAGTTCCTCAGAGAAGATGACCATTCATGAGTAAGATTGGACAGATCACCAGTGGATCTTGCCTTGCGGAAGCCGTACTGGTGATCGGAGATAAGCGAGTTAGATTCCAGAAATGAGCTTTGAGCAAACTTTCGAAAGCTTTAGCAATAGAGGAGGTTAGGGCAATAGGTGGGTAGTTTGAAGGAATAGAGTAGTCACCCTTCTTAGGGACCGGTTGAACTATAGCATGCTTCCAAGATGAAGGATAGATAATGATTGACAGAATGAGGCGAAAAAGACGGCAAAGCACGGGAGCTAGTTCATTTGCAAACTCCTTAAGGAACCTTGCAGGGATACCATCGGGACCAGATGCCTTGTTCTTCTTTAGCGAGCGAAGAACCTCATGAACTTTGCGTGAAGAAAGGATAAGGGAGGGCATAGGGTTAGAGAGGGGTAAAGATTGAGGAACAGGTGCACTGAGATTGTTTATAGAAGAGTTGGCAGAAAAATGAGAGCCAAAGAGAGTGGCTATGTCTGTGGGAGAGCAAGCTATAGAACCATCAGAATGAATGAGAGGGAGAAAGCTTGAGTTACAGAAGTTTTTGGCTTAGGACCAGTAGCATTTGTCAGTGGAAGAGGAGTTAAGGGCATCAACTTTCCTTCTTATAAAGGAAGCCTTAGACCTTTGAATCTGAGCAGTACAGCGATTCCTAGCTACAATAAAAGCAGAGCGAGTTAAATCGGAAAGAGAGGCTTGGTAAGATTGATGTGCCCGATTCCTGGCCTGAATAGCCATGGAGCAGGCACGGCCAAACCAAGGTTTAGGGGAACGTTTTCAACTCTTACATTCTAGGTCACTTACACAAGAAAAACATATACTGTACTGTAAGAAACTGTAAATGTACTTAAGAGATAATAAGAGAAGCAATTTACAGTGACATACAAAAAGTAAAGCTGCTGTCTCGAAAGTATACGACCAACAATTTTTTTTTATATTATTCGAGGATAGCAAGAGTGAAATGTATAATACATATAATTATATTCTGTTTACTGTATATTAATTGCACTGTATGTTCCTTCAGTGTGAAAAGAAGCCAATTTTAATTCTGTTCTCTACAACTCTGCAAATATAGTATATTACTTCTATTCATGTGACAAAAATCAGTAAGGCACTCCAAATACGATGACAGGGGACCACAGTAGCATGGTGGTTAAAGCACTCGACTCTACAAGTGACAGACCCACGATCGAGCTCGCCATGTCTGTGTCCACCTCTATAAAGGGGATTAATAGTGATAATTAAATGGCAAACAACTCAGATACTATGTGTGATATGTCATACGGGATGGCATTTAGTAAAATGAAAGTTGTATTACGTAAGAAGTGGGTTAGGTAATACGTCCCCCCTCCCTGAATTTAAATTCTTGCATTATAAATACGAGGTCTCACATTTTGCAAACAAACTCAAGTATACCTGAATGTTGCATAATAAATGCCACCTTCACAAAACTATATTACATGGGGTCGTTTACTGATTTTATGCCCATTACAGCTTATCCATGCTAGGAATATATTCCTTCAATAGAGTTTTTTTCTAGGGAATCTAAAGCTAGCTGACAGATGTGAGGATGGGCAGGGTTATTCTCACCCTGCTGGCTTCAGTACGTTACGGCATGCATTTATTATATATGTAGATAGATGAGGACTGTCAAAGCGTAGCACTTGAATACCCAGAGGTGATAGACTCATATTTAAGCCCAATGCAGGGCAATAGGAAGGGCTTCCAGCCTTCATTTCCAATCTTCAATCCATGTGTGTCCACCCCTAAATGGGGTAATTAAGTCATTAAAATGCTCGCCTTGGGAGTTGACAGATCCGCAATCAAGCTCACAGTGGGGCGATAGGAAGAGGATCTAGCCTTAATTCCCCAGCCACACACTGATTGTGTCCAGTTCATTATGGGGATAAATAATGATACTGTCGGTTTTGCATAATGCAGAAGGACAGATTTGTACTTACAGTTAAGCCCTGTGTAAATGATACAACAAGAATAGAAGAATGTAGTCAACAGAAAAACCTTCCCTCTGGATAGATATTTCTCTTCAAATCTTAAATCTATTACTAAAGTTGTGTTGATTATTAAGTGTATATATATATATATATATATATATATATATATATATATATATATATATATATATATATATATATATATATATATATATATATATGTGAAACTTGAACATAAGCTTGCTTATGCTATCTACAGTTACATGACTATGTCCATGAAGTACAATACTAAAATGATCTAAATCTAGAAGGCAAACTTTACAAGAAACTTCAGTAATCAGCTCGTTACATCTAAACTACAAATATCTGTATTCAAAATTTATATTTGTTCAGAAGTAGAGATGGTATTTTCAGGCCTAATCATGTATGTCCAGCAAGGAGCTTTGCATACCACTTTCTCAAGTGAATATTTATAACTTCTATATCTTAACAAAATATAAATCAAACAATTCCTAAATAGCAATGCAAAATAACGAAAGTGATGAAGATTGAGGATGAGTGATGAAATGACACTTTTTAACAGTTGCACTTCATTTCCACAAGAGAGAGAGAGAGAAATTCAATCAGAAATATATGCGACACAACCAAGCTACATAAGTAATAAGACCAAAAGGACTTCCTAGTTGGGTAAAAATTAACTGATCTTACGACTAAACATATGTTTTATAATATTATCACGTCATACAGCACAGTTTATAATACACACTAAGATAATTGTAAATAATACCACAGATTCACAGTTGAATAAAAAATATTTGATATTACCCATAAAAAACTAAAATTATTTTATACTATCACTTCATAATGCACATATTACTCAAACACACGGGAATTGTTTGGTATATTTTACTATTACACCCGTCTTATCCCTGACTATTTTATGAAGTTAAATGAAAAATTTTTGTATGTGTGTTTTGACGGAATTTGACTTCAATATTACCATAAAGTACATATTATGTTAGGTTAGGTTAAAAATAATTTCCGACAATTTTGGAGGGGCCAGATTCATTAAAAACAAAAAATAACAAAGGAAAAATATCACTTCCAAAAGAAGACGAGTGTAACTGTAAAAATTTTCCAATCATTTAATACAAGACAAATATTGTCAAATCTATTACCCAAGATATTTTGCTATGACAAGCAGTTCAGTGTACAGTACTGTACTGTTAAATACTGTGCAAAATAGATGCACATTCAATGCATGCTGTAGCAACTTTGATTATTAGTGTCATGCAATAAGCAGGAATTTCTTATCCTTAAAAGACTTATAATATGTTGCAAATTTACATAAATTACAAATCTGTCCATTTCTGTAAAGTTGAATGCTAAGTTAAAAAGGAATACTAGTATATTAAAAAAAAAATTATTTTACATTAACTTCAAGAAATGTACAGCACATATTGTAGGCGTAAAAGATAATATTCTGCGAAATTGTTAATATATCAAAATTTCCTCTCTATTTTAAAAGTTACTTCATGGAATGAATCTCTTAAAACAAATATATTTTGTCATAAAAGTCACAGCGCCAAGAATAAACAGTAAAGGCCCAAAATCTAAGGCAGAAAGACTTGCTATAGCCTTCGAGGGTTATCACAGACTATAAATGTGATCCACATTTGCACTATTTTCAATTCCTATTATAATTTATGTTGATTTCTGGATCTCTGCAAAATATAAAATAAACTTTAGTATATAATACATATAGTAAAGGCATCCAGCCTTCATTCCCCTTCTCCAACCTGTCTGTGTCCATATCCATTTTGGAGGAAAAAAATGAACAAACAAACAGCATCAGTGGGACTGAGCCCGGTTATATAGTCACATGGAAAAAAGTCACAGGCAATATAGTCAGAGCTTTGGTTAGGTTATGTTGAATAGGCTTATTTCCCGTGAATTTATACCTGGATCCCAGTGGGACATTGCATAGAGACTGATACTGATAAAATGGAATAGGATAGGGGAGGAACAGTGATGGCATACTCTTTCAGCCGTGTTCAGAATGTCATCACTTGAGAGGGGGGGGGAGTAGGATGGGGAAGAATTTGGGGGACATGTAATATTTAAGGCTGAATAAAAATTAAATTACCAAGAACTACTACATGCTCATCAGTGCTTATTACCCTGAGTCTATTAGGAAAAAGATGTCCATTAAATCTAAGTGTAGAGGCATAGTTAAATATTGTTGGTTACAGCTAGTTTGGTATAAAAATTTATAATAAGGATTTTCCCTCAGACTAGAATAAAACCCTAGTTTTTAGTTCATTTAAGCAATACGCAATACTGTACAGTATGTAACTTACTGCAATTCCAATGGACTTAGAAGCTCCAATACACAGTGTTCAGATAAAAGTTATTATACGGATCCACCCCTATGCTAGCATAAAACCCTAGTTTTTAGCCCATCTAAGCAATACACAAATAGTAACCTTAATTCCAATGAACTTCGAAGCGCCAATACACCGTGTTGAGATAAAGATAATAATACAGCTATACCCCTAAAGGCCAAAACTAGAAAAAACCCCTGGATTTTACTACCAAGCAATTAAAAATTTGCAACTTACCCTAATTCCCATGAACTTATACGCGCCAATGCAAAGTAAAATGACCCCGACGCCAATGAGGACTCCGCATATCGCATCAACAATGGTGAAAGGAAGGTAGATGGCCTTTTTAACATCCTTTGCAGACGCTGTATCAATCTCCGCACTCTGCAATAGAGACAAATTCATCAAATAGTCCTAGAGGTTTGCTTTCTTTGTGACATTTCAGTCATTTAGAAAAAAAATTATCTATACAGAAGCTATAATTTCCTTTATAACGGGGGTGGCTGAGTCAAAGTTAAAAACTTGACTCTTTGTGGGTGGAAAATACAGAGCAGGGGATTCCCAGTCCTTTCACTCCCCAATTTGTCAATTTCTATGACTGGGGAACACGGAATGGGTATTCTTGCTCTCCCCAGTATATATTTAATACTGCAGAATCCAGAGTTCAGTAAAACTATATGAAATATTTCAATAGAGTATATATAAATTAAGCCATGAATGAATGAGTGCATGATATTGTGTGAAACAGTCAATATGAAGCCCTAGTTAAAATATAAAAAAATATTTTCTCATTCACAAAATAATATATTACATTATTTTCCAAGTACTGTATTTAGTTCTTTTGGCATCATCGTGGGTGCATACTGTAGCCACCTCCGGACTTGGTACTTTCTGGCACAGCTGTGTAGGCACTATGCCCATTTTGGCAACAACCCATTTAGCTAATAGCGGTCCTGGTACTAAGAAAATTTTTATTCTAACCTAAGTATCTTTACCAAAATGCATGGGAACTAAATGACCTGCTAAAACGACATAGCCCCCATGAGTTCAAAATAAAATTTAAACGTTCTTCTACTTACGAACAACCGAGTTATGAACATTTGCAGATATGAACAATAACCTACCCATTATCTGCCCATGTATTATTGTACTGTACAGTTTAATTACATTATAATTACCCTATTAAATTGCATTAATACTGTATACTTTAAGTTGCATGTAGTAGTTAATAGTCTTTAGCCTAAGTGCTGTACTGTCCCGCATATGAATGTACTGTACAGTACTTTTTTTTAACCTAAACACAACTTATGAACAATTCTACGTATGAACGGACTTCAGGAACCTAATTCGTTCGTAAGTAGGGGAGTGTGTAACTTCATTGTGCAGTAGTTTTGTGCAGGTTAGCTCTGAAAAAAAAAAAAAAAATAAAAATCATGTTGACATACAAATATAAACGGAGGTTTAATTTCAGGACTTACCTCGTTCACCCATAAAATGGGGAAAATTACTTCAGGCACGTTCCTGAAGGAAGGTAAGTTGCCATACTGCTTCAATGGAATGTTGATTTGCATCTTCTTCATAGCTCTCATAACTACACCTGTTTTCTGTAAAATAAACAAAATGGTTTTATTTTACTCTCAATGAGAGAAAATGCAGAGTAAAATGAATACAATAATTGAGTAATATGCTTAAGTCTATACATGTACAATGGCTGCAGCCCCCTTGTAAGGGGGTGGCCAAGTCAAAGCACACACAGTCACCAGAAGTAAAACATACTAGCATAGTCTATCATCAAAGATAAAAAGGCCTGGCTATTGTCAGGCACCAGAAAAATAATTAGTATTCTTGCAGTAAAGGCAGCAGTAGTGCACTGCATTGAGTTCTCAACTCATGGAAGTGACAAACCCATGTTCAGGCCCACCAAGGGTGGCAGGAAAGGTATACAGCCTTAATTCTCATCTCCAACCGATCTGTTTCCACCCTCATTCAAATGGGGAAACACAGTGAATAAACAAACAGCAAACATTTTAATATTAACATCAATCTAAATATATTTTCCGATTCATTATGAATTTTATGAAAATATAAATGAAGAAGTGACACCGCATAGCATCAGCAAAACATAAGAAAATATATAATGCTGGTGGAGGGAAATACAAATTCAATTTTATATAACGTAGGAAGATACTAGAGGAGATGATCCAGGCGGGAGGGAGAAAATATCTACTCTTAACGTCTTTGAATGTGGTAGACTGCGACAAAATGAGAAAAAAATATCATTGAGCTGGTAACCTTGCTTGTTGCAAATTATCTGATAGATAAGGTGAGTAAAGGCTGGGTATGAATGAGAATGTGGTAATAGCTAGAATGTTATATACAGACTGAAATAAACACATCAACTGGAATCTGGTCACACATGAAATATTGGGAAAGTTACATTAGAAAACGTCATTCAAAACATAAAGATAGAAGAAACAAATAATGTTCCTGGTGAAACATCAAACAATAATATTTGATAAATGCCAATGAAATTATATTAATCCCCCCAAAATTAAGTATGTATCTGAAACTTTAATAGTAGATATACCTAGAGTTCAATTTCCTTTAAATTTATAGTACTGTAATGAGGATTTTAATGATAAAAATCACTGGTACAGTATCTTGAGAAAATACTGATCAGATGAACTTACTGGTTCAATATCAAGGAATGTTTCATGATCATTCTTTATTGGATAAAGACCTCCTATGCTGTCAATATCTTCTTGATTTCCCTGATAGAAATGTGGGGTAGACAAAATAACAGGAGCACCTGCGGACAGAAACACATTGTGAAGGTATAACACAAAAGGCTCAATAAAAACTGCAAACAACTTGAGATGTATTTATCTATCTATACATGAAATCCATACTCCCTTTTATAAGGGAGTGGCAGAGTCAAAACAATAAACTTGACTCTCTGGGAGGAAAATAGAAAAGAGGGGATTACCATTCCCCTCACTTCGTCCCATTTGGAAAATGTGCATTAAAAATACAGTACACGCTCTGCTTGCTAATCATATTTTCTAGTGATTTGACTGGGTAATATTATGAAGAAAGCTAATGAACTTGGAACACCTAAAAAAAGCACAGGTTTCCATATTAAGCATACCAGCTCCAACCAATCAGTTTTTACTATTTAAACTTTCAGTAATTTATTTGGTTAATATTATGAAGACAGCTCCGGGAATTGGATCACCTACAAAAACTAGAGGGCTTCATATTAGGCATATTACCTCCAACCAATGAATTTTTACTAATAAAATGTCTAGTAATTTGATTGGTCAATATTCTGAAGCAAGCTAAGGAAATTGGAACACCTACCAAATGCGCATTGTTCCATATTAAGCATACTGGCTCCAAGGCAACTGTTCATATCAGGTATACAGAAGCACTGATTATCGGGGTTGACCATTGGATCTTCTAATACATCTTTAGGAGGAATGAATCTCATGGTTTGAATCCCACGAAACTCAACTTCCTTTTCGTATGTCAAGTACAGGGATCTGCAAGGGGACCAATGATAATTAAGGTTTGGTTTATGAATGATGCCGACCTCGAAAACTGACATAAATGACTAATTTTGGGTAAGTTAGGTTAGGATATGTTTTACCACACTTTTCAAGGTCACAACTATTAAAAACCTCTAAAAAGAAACATACGAAAAATCAAATTTTCACCTCCAACTTTAGTGGTGAAATTTTAAATATTTACCTAAATGTTTACTTGTACAGTATACCCTCAAAGAGTAAACTAAAAATAAAAAGTACTTAAATATGTTTAAAACCATTACAAACAATAATGTCATTTATCATCTTGGTTCTTAACTGGAGGTATATTTAAGCTAACCTATTACAGTATAATATATATTACGAATTTTTATCTAAATCGAGTGTGTGAAAGCAAACAGCTACCTTAAATACTTTTTAATCGAAAAATAACGCTTAAATATATGAGAAAAAAAAAGAATATACACTATTTCAAAGTAAATGATATATTCTACCTTATGTTTATTCAATAAGTGTTAAAATAATTGAGTGTTGCCATCTTTTCGATGTCTAAATATATGCAAATATATTTCACGCTCTCATTGTTTTCTGAACACTGATATGGAATCTGTAGTCAAACCTCAGCGTATGAACCAAGCTGGCCGACTGCTAAATACTGATTGTTGTAACATAATTTGGTAACTTTACCCAATGAAAAACTAATTTAGCCCACCTCTACCCCACATCATACCCAAAATAACCACATCAAAACGGCTTTCCACATTCAATATGCCAAAGACTAAAAGCCTATACACAAATTCGAATACCTTTCCCCCCATTTTTAATTAATTTTCATTCGAATGGAAGTAGACACAGACATTTTAAAGCTGGGGAAAAGCTGAATGCCCTTCTTAACGCCCAACAGTGATCTCGAACCCGGGGATTGTCACTTCCCGAGTCGAGCCCTTCTGCCACTGTGCTAAAGCAGCTTTCATCGAGTAGTGTCTTAACCATTAAATTATAGAAATATGCTTAACCCAGCCACTGGGTTAAGTAGGCCAGCTTAGCTCAGTGCCGGTCCCAAGCCCGGATAAATGGGGAGGGTTTCCAGAAAACCTTTGTTCAAGCGACGCATGGTTGACCATTCATACATGGTCAGCCGACTGACAGATAGAGAACTATCTACTCAGGCATATGGTGAGAAAGGTGAAATTCTGATAACAATACTCCAGTAACAAAATGGTGAACATTATACCTGCAAAGCTCTGACGTGTAGAGGTACAGTACCCTGTCTTTGGTCACTCTAGGTGGGTATTGGGTACCGTCAGTGCCATTGATCATATTACAGTAATCCGTTCTCCAGTACTTTAACATATCTGAACCATTCCATTCCATAACCTTCAGATAATTGGAAACTCCGCCTGCTCCTGTCTTCACTTTGTAGGTTCCATCGCTAGTGTGGTTTTTCTGGGAATGGGTATGTCTGTAGTTAGTTCATTGTCCTTGATAATGTTTGTTCCTTTTAAAAGTCATAAATTATGATGAGTCGATATAAAAAAGACGATATTATAAAGGATACTGAGACAATAATAATAAGAAAATATCTTCATATAATATGGGCATTGATTGCCTGATTTTATTTTAAGAGGACGAAAAGGTTTGAAAAACTTGGGAGACGATGATTCGTTTACAGTATTTACTTATTACAAACTAAATAAAGATAAGTATTGTAAATGACTATGGTTACGTCATTAAACTATGTTTTAAACTGTCTGCAAATATTATTTAAGATTTTTATAGAAATGTATTAAAAATCAGGAATACAAGAACCTAAATACTAAACATATTAGTCATGCAAGCATGCCGTGTATTACAATGATGCAAGCCATTGCCTTGGGAAATGTGCCAGTAAAATAATACAAAACTCGAATTGGTGACACCGACCTCGAAGGAAAATGGAAGTAAATGGGTTTAAAAATGAACAATCAAATAAATAAACAAACTAATAAGTAAATAGTCAAAGCTGTTTAAATTTAAGTTCTGACTTTGAGAATTATTTCCAATACTCGAAAGCACTCTACATCTTCAGTTTATAGTATGATACAACCCGAAAAAGCACTGCAAAAAGATAAGAAAATATATATTGGAGTGACAATTATACTACTGGGTATTAACATGAATTCACAGCAATATGAATTTTCATAGAAGAACTTGAAACTGACC